>JAASGX010000228.1:0-32557 GCA_023334415.1 Phytopythium chamaehyphon | reverse complement strand
TTTAATGTTATGTTCGTTTTTGGCGCTTTTACATGCTCTAAAAAAAGGAAATTGTCTTCATTTGAATGGTAAACTTGGCGCTTGGCCGGGCGATGACGACTTTAGTACAAGAGCTTGGACTCACATGACAACCCCTGCACCAGTCATACCGCGCAGTCCTTCTACCCCGGGACCCCCGCCAACCCAGCAATGGTGCTTCGAGCTTCGTCCATCCAGTGAGCTGCCAGTCGTCGACTTATCAATCTCCATGCGGTCGCGTTTTGCCCATTCAAGGGCATTCGTTGCGTTGGCGGTAATTGCTTCATACCGGAAAATCCTTTCGCTGGGATTACTTGTTCACCTGGTCGGATACCCCATTTCTATTGTCTCTCATCCTCATCTTGGTCGAGAGCTGGCGATTTGGTGCGCAATTCTAGCCGCCCCTGCCGTTGTCATCAATTTTTTTCGGCTTCGATATGACATTGTCAAACTTCTTTTGGGCGCCTACGACTCCATATTCTTCATGATAGTAGCAGTCACCACTTTTTCAGCGCTGGCTGCAATTTTAAACGATGCTCGAGCTATTCCCCTTTTTGTGATGACCTCTAGCTTATTGCCAAATATCTTTATAGATGCGGACTTGCGTGGGTCGCGTCTTCGCAAGGTCATCGCAGCTGTTGAGGTTATTTCGATGGTTTCGATCTCATTAGAAACTATGCTGGACATAATTCCAGACGCCAATTCAGACTTGCTAATTCTTCACTACCGAGCTAGCGTTCTTCCTGCCAAACTCATAGTGATCAACGGCCTGAGTTCGTTAATCATACTTCTTATCAGAAATTACCATCATCGCAGAAGAACAGCAAACTCTCGACGCTCAGATCGGATGCAGCATTGCATTACCTTCAGAGTAAAACTGCATCTTCGAGCGGCAACTAATGATAGCACTGTCAGCCAGCGAAGCATTGGTACGAGGCGTGTTCTAACATTCAACCCGGGTGCGCTTAGAATTAATAATCCCGGACCCATTCAGCAACTTTATTATGATAGGTCGTACCAAGTTATCGACACGAGAAACACTGTGCTCCCTGTCGCATTTGCATCGGTCGTGATTCCCCCAGAGACAGCAACGGGTAAGAAACAGCAAGAGCGTTGGATTGTCGGCTTCCACATGCTTGCGTCGGCTGCTTTCTTTTCATCGCTTCTAGCCGTGCCTATCGATATGCTCATTTTTTCGAAATTCTATGACGGAAGGGTGCCAATCGCCCAGTGCATGGCTTTATGCATGACTATGATCCACCTGATGAGTGTGTTGGCTCTCTCTCAACGAGATCTACTTTTTGTAGTGATGAAAAGCTTCAATTTCTTATACCTTTCGGCTCACATTATTTTTCTTGGTTTGTGTATGTGCGATTTTTTTCGCTGGGATTCTCGGTGTATGCTAGTCGCTATACTATGCGCATGGCTCGAGGCCTCCATGTGCATCGATGCGTTAACACCTCCCGTACGAGACCAACTGCAGCTGAATATTCGTGGTACAGCTTTTCTGTTGGGACTTGGCTCCGTTGTCAGCTGTGGCGTTGTTGCCTACGTGTTGGTTTTTAGCAGTGATCGAAACGAACGGGTGCACGACCGAGTTATATGGCAGGCACGGGTTTTCGGAAAAGCCGAGATGCAAGTTAGTCTTTTACCAGCGTTCTACAGTGTTTTTGCGACGGCGCTCCTGTTGATGTTGCGAATAGTGTTTCGAGCTGCCACATACTCCAATCGTGACCTCGTTATTATTGATGGGGCTGTTGTCTTCTTCAATAGCCTCCAAAGTGACAATGAGGTGCGAATGGTAAATACTCCAAATCAGCAGAGTTGGTGGCGACTTAGCCAAGTTCGAGTTGGCCCCGGGCAATAGAATAGGTTTGAAATTATGTGGCACGCCAGCCAAGTGGCATTTACAAACCTACTTTCTGTCTAGGCAGCAATCTGTTGGAGCAGGGGGCGCCGTTGCGTGATCTTAGGCTTCTCCACCTGGCGTAGCAACTTAAAGATGCCCGTACCAATCGGAATGGGAATGCCCATGATAATACACTCGCTCACACCGACAATAGCGTCGGTGCGAGAGTGGACCGCCGCATCAAAGAGGTGATCTGTGGTCTTCTCAAACGATGCCAGAGTGAGAACACTTTCCTTCATCTTGGCGATACCGAAGCGGGTAATACCAAGAACTTCGCCCTTGAATGTCATGATGTCCGAAAGCAGCATCAAGTGGCGTCGATCAATGCCAATACCATACGCGCTCATGATGTAGTTCACCTCCGAACTGATGAGCTCGCGGGCGGCCTCGATGCCCAAGGTCTTCTCGACCTCGATGATGTGGTTTGACGTCGTGTGCAGGCCGTCAACTCCAGGAATGCCCATCACTTCAGCCAAACCGTACCCTTCGACCAGCAGATGGTGAGACTTGCTGCTGCTCGCAGACTGCGTCTCCTCGTAGTTGATAACGGCACGATTAACAGTCGGGATGCCCTGCACAATAACACTAGGCAGTTCGCCCTTCAGGGCCTGCATCGCGAAGTAAGCACCTCGAGCATCACCAGCTCCAGTGGTACTCCCACCACGAATCCCCTTGTAGTTGGGCGGCGCAAGAATCCGCAGTTTGTCAGGGCAACGAGCATTGAGTAGCACATGCTGTTCCTTCAGTAGACGCAAAACACCACGCGAGCCGATGCCAGTGGCATTTAAAATCGACTGACGCACGGAACGTGCCGAGACGTTTAGGTGCAACTGATCAATGGCATGGAGATCCAGCTTCACCGACAAGTACGCCTGGTCACGCGCAAACACCTCCTTGATATGAACGGCAATCTCGCCAAGAGTGGTTTTCTCAATCTGGCCCTTTACGATGCGTGCAGCTCGCTCGTCCGTCTTGCACACAAGTGCAGCGGTGATAATGGGTGTGCTGATAACCTTAGATGCGTTGATAATTTCCTTCAGACGAGGAACACCAAGCGTCACGTTCATGCTAGCAACACCAGCAAAGTGGAACGTCTTCAGCGTCATCTGTGTGCCTGGCTCCGAAATTGATTGGGCACCGACAGCACCTATCGCTTCGCCTGGCTCCATGCGGGCCCGATGGTATTTGTAGAGTGACACTTCTAACAACTTCTCAACCTGTGCAACAGTAATCCGGCACACATTATGCGTCAGTAGCCACGCAGCCTCTTCCTTCTCGAGCGAGCCATCCTTTCCGGCGCGATCGCGCCACTGTGAGCGTCCCTTGGCCGTCTTAAACGCTTTAGTTTTCTCCCACGAAGCGAGTCCGACTGTGTCCAGCTTTTTCTTCTTGTACGCCATGGTCGCGAGGATCAAGCCATCCTCGTCATCATTTTCATTATCATCATCTTCATCGTCGACGTCCATGTCAACCGCATTGGCCGTTTTTTCTGGCTTCGTTAGCCTTTTGCGGTTGGCAAGACGCGTACCACCAACCTTCTCAAGCTTCGTGGACACTTGGATCTTGCGCTCCTTGCCTGTTAGCTTTTTCTTATCAGCTGGTGACTCCTTCTTTGCTGGCATATCTCCACCAATACCAGCTTCGAGGTCGAATGCAGCGTCTAACTTAGAAGCGTACGTCTTGATTTCCTTGTCAAGCGATTCGATGCCAGCACGCTCGCGGCTATCGGCGATCTCTGACGCGACTAGCCCGAGGAACTCTTCAATCTCAATGAGAAATTTACGGCCAGTCGGCAGGATCTGCTGAAATTCAGGGCGTTGAACTGCCTGCTTTGCGAGCTTCCGTAGTTCATGTGGCAACAGAGCTCGAGCTTCTCGATCCGGTAGAGTGTTTCTGATGTGCTCGAGCAGCCTTCGAAAGTCCACCGGTCGGTCGTCACCCTCCATGAAAGCCGGGTTGAGGCCGTCATCACCGTACGTAAACTGCACAACCGCGCCTTCGGAATTGCGAACGGTCTGGTCATACTGACACGAGAGGTCCTCAAGTGCCTTCATCAGGCGGCGAGCCATGTAGCCCGTCTCGGCTGTCTTGACTGCAGTATCAACCAAGCCTTCACGACCACCCATTGTGTGGAAGAAGAACTCCGTCGCAGTCAATCCAGAGTAGAACGAGTTCGCCACAAAGCCCTTTGCCGCTGCGTGAAGAGCGTGCGGCAAGAAGTGAGGCAGAGTGCGGTTCACAAAACCTTCTGGCACTCGCTTGCCCCCAACCGACTGCTGCCCGACACACGCCATCATTTGCGAAATGTTCAATGCACTACCCTTGGATCCACACTCCGCCATGATACGCGGGTTGTTGTGGAACGGCAGTGACTGCATACACTCCGCACCCGCAGTCTCACGCAGCTTACCTAACAGACCGTTCAACTCACTCTCCAACGACTGAATAGCATTACAACCCGGCTTTAGGGAGAGTTTGCCACGGCGGTACTGCTCAATCGATTGATTCGCCGAGTCGTAACCATTCTGGAGCAGAACCTCCTTCTTGGCAGCCAGCTCGTCGGATGGTGTAACATCGTCAATACCGATAGAGAATCCCTTGAAGTTACCAAGCCAGCGAGCGCAGAGCTTAGCCAGACGATTCATGCAACGCGCAGCTTCGTGAGGACCGTGGTCACGTAGAAGCACGTAAAACAAACCTTGCTTACTGCCATCACCAAGCGTCTTTTTGGCCAAGTTGCCACACATCAACTCGCTGTTGCGAAAGCAAACGTAGCCGTCTTTCCAGCACATATACTTGCTCGAAGTGTAGTTGCGCTCCTTCAGCTCAAGGTTCACGAGTACGTTTGTCTTGGAGTTCGGTTTAATCAGCATATTGATGACTTGCTTGCCGGTCCAAAGACGCAATGGTAGCACAATCGCCGGTGGCGGAATATCCATGTGGTCAAGGCCGTCACTCATGATTGTCAGCACCTGGCAGAATTGCTCGCGGTTAAAGAACACATTTTTCTGCGTCAATAAGTAGGCAGCAGTCAGGAAATCTTGCGTAGCTGCAACCAGAGGCTCGCCATTGCGAGGAGTAATCAGGTTTTCCTCAACACCCATGAGTGAAATTGCCTCGGCGCGAGCCTCTTCAGTCTGAGGCAAGTGCATGTTCATTTCATCTCCATCGAAGTCGGCATTGTACGGCGAGCAGACGCACTCGTTGAACCGGAAAGTGCGCCAAGGCATAACCTTCACGCGGTGGGCCATGACCGACATCTTGTGCAGAGATGGCTGACGGTTGAACAGCACAATATCACCGTCTTCCATGTGTCGCTCGACGATATCACCGATCTTAAGTTCATCCGCAAGGCTCGCGCGATCGCCGTACAGCAGATTTTTAGTAAACTTTTGGCCATCAATACGAATAACATTTGCACCAGGATGGACGTGGGGGCCATTGACAACACACTGGCGCAGCTTTTCGATGTTGTAGCGTGTGACTCGCTCCGGGTACGTCATGGTCTTGGCAACGTGCTCTGGAACTCCAACCTGGTCAATTGACAGGTTCGGATCTGGTGAAATAACCGTTCGTCCAGAAAAGTCGACTCGCTTGCCGGACAAGTTGCCACGAAATCGGCCTTGCTTGCCCTTCAGTCGCTGGCACAGACCACGGATACTACCGCTCTTAGTTCCAGGAGGCTTGAGCAAGCCAGGAGTGTCGCCGTTCATCAATTGTGCAACTTGCACTTGAAGAAAATCCCAGTCCTCCATAACCATTTTCAGCGACGCTCCCTTCTGCAGCGCGGCGCGAAGAGCAAAGTTCACCTGGATGATTTCCTGCAGCTTAACCGTGATGTCATCTTCATTGCTGCCTGAGCCGCCGTCCATCGCCACGGACGGGCGAATGCAAACCGGAGGAACCAGCACGGAGCTCAGAATGAGCTTTTCGGGGCGACCACCGCCCACAGAGTCCATCCAGAGCAGGTCGCAGTCCTGGTCGGGGATGTTCTCAAACAGTTCGCGCACCTTGAGCGGGCTGAGGTCCTCCTGGGCCTTGGGGAGGTGCTGCGCAAGTTCCGGGTTGGACGCTTGAGCCTCCGCGAATTGCGCGACGAACACATTGCGCAGGTCGTGGGCGGCGCGCGCGCGGTATTTTTCGTGCACGAGCTTGAGCGTGGTGCTGGTGATCTTGCGCACCGTGCCGTTGACTTGTTGGCAGTGCGGGCACTTGACGACCTTTTTGCAGAGGCCCAGGATCTTCTTGCGCAGCGCAAGAAGGCGCAGCGCGTCGGCTCTGGGGTCGCGCATGCGCCGCAGGAAGGTCTCTCGCTCGGCGTCTGGCAGCAGGACGCGGCTGCAGGTCTTGCAGATGCTCTGGAGCACCTCGGTGATGGCCTTGAAGTAGCCGATGTGAAACACGGGCAGCTCGAGCTTGACGTATCCGAAGTGGCCCACGCAGTCGGCGAGGCGCAGGTGGCATGTGTCGCACACGTCCTTCTTGTTGGAGACGCCCAGGCGCTTGTCGAGCACGCCGCTGGCCGCGGGCTCCCTCGACGGCATGTTGAAAATGTCCCTGCCCACGGTCATGTTAGCCGAGTGCTCCATATGCAAATCCTCAGTGCCAGTCGCTGGGGTTACTTGGAGTGCACGCGGATCTCGCTCATGCGCATCATGTCGACCTCGGACAGCAGCCCGAAGCTCAGGTGGCTGATCTTGGCCGGCCGGTCGTTCTCGAGCACGAACTGCTTCACCAGCGGGTTGCGCCGCTCGCCCGCGTGCGCGCTCTGCATGGCCGCTCGTTCCTCAGCTCGTTCCTCAGCTCGCTCCTCAGCTCGTTCCTCAGCTCGTCCGCCTGACCGTCCGCTCGTCCGCCGCGCTCTGCCGCCGCCGCTGCCGCCGCTTCACCTTCCGGTCTGTTACTGGCCTGGCCGACTGGTTGGCGCCGCGCCCGCGTCCCTCGCATTGGCCGAAGCACGGCGCAAAACCAGCCAATGAAACACCTCAACCCCTATCATTGGCTGGCTCAAACATTTACAGACATCCGATTGGGCGAAAACAGGAGTAACCTTGTGCGTAGCCCACAGTATACCCCACTCTTCGTATCCATCGGAGTCAAGCAACAGGCAACATGGGGCGAGGCGAGTTCTACCGCAACAAGTACGGCGGCGGCCGCGGCCGCGGGCGAGGCGACCGCGAGCGCGACGGCGGCGGCGGCTGGCGCTCGTCACCAGCCGGAGCTGGAGCTGCGGCTGGAGCCTCGGCGCCCGCCGCGACGTGGGCGCAGCTGGGCGGCGTGCTGCGCGACATCCACGGGCGCAACTACGGCGCGTACCACGAGCTGGAGCGGCGCTTCGCCTTCAGCGGCGAGGAAGAAGGAGATGCAGACGCGCTACGCTTCTCGCTGGGCTTCGACCGCGTGCAGAGCGACCCGTACGCGAGCCCCTCGCGCGCGCACGTGCTCGTGGACGCCGCCAGCGCCGCGCTGCCAGCCCAGCTCTTCCGGGACAAAACGCGCAACGTCGCGCTCTGCGACTTCCTCACGCGCCAGTTCGCGGCGGCAGCTACGAGGGCCGGCGCGGACGCCAAGACCAGCAGCAGCTCCTGGCACGGCGCCAAGGGCGGAGACATATCCATCGACGCGCCAGGGCAGCACGTGATCGAGCGCTCCTCCGTCATGGTGCTCGACAGCGGCGCCGTCGAAGCGCGGTTCAACATCAACCTCCCGGCGCGGGGGCGCAGCATCTGCGGGGACTGGGCGTACACAATCCTCGTGGAGACGCTGCCGCGGCTCGTCAAGAGCGCGCTGGTGCTACGGAGCCTCGACGTGGAGCGCCTGTGGGACCACGTCAAGTCCGTTGAAGACCAGGAGGCGCTGCGAGGAATGCTCAAGAGCGCTGGACTCGTGGGATTCATTCGGGATGGTGCGATTCTTCCTCGAGAGGTACAGCTGAATAACCCCGTTCGTGTGCTGTGTTGTCATTCCAGTCTAAACTTTTGGTTTTGTTGTGAATCTTGCAGTCGGGTGCGTCTGACCGCCCATTGACTGCTGACAAGGCGATTCCTTTCAAGTCCCCACCAAGTCTCTCCCGGTCATTTACGCTCCCCAACTGCGGAACCATAACCGGCATGGGGATACCGGAGGGTATCACACTCTTTGTGGGTGGCGGTTTTCATGGCAAAACAACAGTGCTGAAGGCACTTGAGGTTGGTATTTACAACCACATCCCCAAGGATGGCCGCGAATTTGTTGTCGTGGACCCAAACGCAGTCAAGATTCGCTCGGAAGACTCTCGCAGCGTGGTATGCAGTGACATCAGCTCCTTCATCGACAACCTCCCGTTCAGGCAAGACACGACGCGCTTCACGACTGCAGATGCCTCCGGTAGCACGTCACAAGCAGCAAACATCGTGGAGGCTCTGGAAGTTGGAGCTACAACACTTCTTATCGATGAAGACACGTGCGCCACCAATTTTATGATTCGCGATTGGAAAATGCAGCAGCTTGTTGCAAAAGAGAAGGAGCCAATTACCCCGTTCATTTCCAAGGTCCGCGCTCTGTATGTGCAGCATGGCGTTTCCTCGGTGCTTGTAATTGGTGGTGCTGGTGACTACTTTTCCGTCGCCGATCATGTCATCATGATGGACACGTACAAGCCTCGTGACGTAACCGAACAGGCCAAGAAAATCGCGTCGCAGCACGGGGAAATCCACCAAAACACCTCGTTTGGGTCCTTCAAGGTTCGTATTCCTCTTGCAAGAGGCTTTGAGGTCAGCGGAAAGGTCGTGTCACGTGGCAAAGACAAGATTCAGTATGGCGAGGTAACGTGCTGATCCATGCCGATTGACACGGAATTCGTTCCTAACTGATGCTCCGTAGATCGATTTGGACTTGAGCGCCGTCGAGCAAATCGTTGAAGCCAGTCAAGTGCGAGCTATCGCGGACGGTATCCAGAAAGCTCGCAGCTTCATGGACGGTAAACGCACCCTTGCTGTACGTAATCCTGCTATGTATGACCAGTACAATGGTTCATTTGATAACTTGTGTCTTTAGGATGTGATCCAACTTATTGAAGTCGAAATGGATCGCACACGGTCGCTGGACGTGCTCGGTGTGCAGCAGAAAACAGGTTTCTACGCGAGGCCGCGCAAGTTTGAGGTTTGCCAGCTAGAATGTTGAAGGTTATCTGCTAAACCTGCACTAACCGTGCGTTGTATTTGTCTTGCAGCTGGCAGCAGCAATCAATCGCTTACGCTCGGCTACGATTACACAGTAATCGTAGTGCGTATAGGGATTTATAGACGCCATAATTTCCTACCACAAAAAGAGCACCTGTGTTTGTGCGTGGAGTGTAGACTCTGGTTTGGTGTCAATGGTACCTTCTTCTTGTGATTCTGCTTGAGAGTGGTTGGTATGCACATTTATTAGCAACCCGCCGCGAGCTGTAATAAGCTGATAGACGTGCTCAATGTGCATCATGAAAGTCAACACCTGGTAGAAAATAGGCCGAACGTCGTCGTAGCTGTGTGGCCAGCTGGTATGGCTGAAGTACGCCAAAAGTACCTGCTGGGTTTGCTGGTTGTGAGCGAAGATGTCAGCTTGTTGGAGTTGCTGGCTGAGGTGCCAAGGATTTCGAAGTACTTCGCATGCTGTAGACCAACTTGATGCTCCAACTGTGGTACTTGGCGTTCTCCACTGAGAATGCGGCTCCAGAACAACTCGCAAAGCCTCGATCAACAAAGCTTCGGTAACTAGATAGGTGTCAAAGCCGAGTCCGCTTTCACTTGCATCATTATGATCACCCAGAGAAACAACGCCAGATACTTCTCCGAGGTGAATTGCTGCGTTCCGCATGGTAGCAACAGCCCCGACAACATCTTGATCTCGACTCTGATGTTGTAAATCTTCAGATGCGTGCAGCAGAGCGAAAAAGAGTTGGCATGGTAAAACAGAGGCATCTGGATAGAGCTTGGCACAGAGCTCATTGGTGAAGGCGTTTGCACTTGCGACAGTATAGCCAAAATCTGCGCCAGACAGTACAGTCACCCGATTTGTGCTAGCATTTCGTCTGAAATCATCTACAAGTCCTTGTCCGAGTAAATCTTGCTTGTGTTGCTCTTTGCCGAATTCATTGCTTTCGGATATCCTCGGTTCTGGACACGATAATACTTGCACATAGTCAAAGCATCGTAAGTGATAATACTCTAGCATCTCGCAAGTGCTTGGCAGAAGTGTTTCTTTGAATATTACCAGTAGTGGCGGTAGATTCTCTCCACATTCTTCACAATGAACTCGATATAACAACGTTATGGCCACACTGAATTCGTCTTCGTTCAGTTTGTCACTCATATGTGTTACAAGTAGCATCAAGCAATCGCGAAGGGCGCTGATTCGGACTGCTTGTCCTGCTATACATCCTGGACAGTACGATACCCACCCATTTTCATGGTGAAGATGACTTAAAAGGTGTGTAGAATTGTTTTGGTTTTCGCTCTGCGGCTCTTCAAAATGTTGAACAGTACATATAGCACACTGTTCTGGCGTAGAGGCATCTATCAAACCAAGTCGTCGAATTACAGATGTACATCGAAGGTAATCAGATAGCGCGATCCGAATGGAATGCTTTACTCTGTCATCTTGATCGTTCGAGAGGGTAATCAACTCGATCAATAACTGTGCGCGAAACTCGGTTTTCAATTGGACCAAATAAATCGTTGCCAAGCAAAACTTGGCCCCTGCTTTGCAGCCAAAGCGTCCAAGCCGAACGACTCGGACATATTTGGTCAGCTTGGTAAACCATTTGCTTGAAACCGTTGCTCTTTTTGATGAATAGCTTGCTGTTGATGTGTTTATCTCGAAGTTGCCAATGTCAAGATCGTGGTTATCAACAACAAGGCATTGAACAAGGTCACCAAAACTTGTTGTGGGCAATGACACTCCGTAAGGATTAACCTCGTGCTTTAATACTGTCAGACGATGGTAGTGTTCGTGGGTGTCATTGTTCAAGTGTACATCTACAACATACTCCGCCTCGTTAGCGTCGTATATGTATGCCTGAGCTGAAACACTGCCAGCCATTGTTGGCCCTGTGTAGATAGCATGCGCTGTTGCTACATCAGCATCTCCATGATCAACAAACAAGTGTTGGGGCTCTTGATGCCAAACCTGCTCGCGAATTCTTTTACCCCTATGGTGATTCCACTCAGCGAAGCACCTTCCTTCACCCCAGCAGTCTTCGAGTGAAAAGTGAAGGTCGTCCGAATCAAATAAATTCCTCACATTGATGGCACGCTCGATCAGCTGTGTCGTGTGGATGCTTCCAATAACAAAACGTAGCGTACTTGGTTCATTTGTGCGAACGTAGACAGCTGCGAGTGCATATCGGTTTCCACCCAGTTTAAGTCCTTCTTTATGAGCGCATATGAGGGCGCGGTCATAGTCTCTCGATCGCATAGGTGGCGGGCATGGTGCACCTACCCAAATCAGTCGATGTTTCTGCTTTCGTTTCTCGTATAATAAGCACAGCCATTTACAGAATACCCTCAACCCATCTTTGGAGCGTCCATACCCGAGCGAGTCAAACTCTCGTAAACACATGTGAAGCGCAAATGTTGACGAAGTAACAGGATCATAGGCCGTGATTCGGATTCCGTCTATAAAGTACCCTCGAGGTTTTTGCTCGTACACTGATACGAGGAAAGTCTTGCCATTCATCTCATGAGAGCATTTGTAAATTGATGTTGCAGATATTTGAGCAAGCAACGACTTTTGCTGCTTAAAATGCTGTTGGCGCGCTTGTTGTATTTGCAGTAAGTGAGATCTGTCGTCCTCATGCTTCATCATTGCTGACTCTAATCGCCGCCGGTTTAGATCATCCCGGGCTATTCCCTTTCCCTGCACGGTACTCCGATCGACGAGATCTCTTTCTCGCCAGGCAAGTACTCTCTTTTCATCAAGAATAGGTTTGCGTTGGGAATGCTGCTCTGTCATCATCTTAGAAACCTCAGCTTCAATCGATACAGGGGAAGAAGCCATATCTCCTGTTTGCTTATCATCCACTTTCAGGGGCTGTTTGAGAGTTTTCTTTTTCAAAATACATCGTTTCTTCTTCGGATTGATGTTGTTTGGTACTCGTTGCTCCGCGCCTGCAAGTTTTTGAGCCGCACGCTGTTGTACCTGTGCGAACCTCACTTCAGCTACCCGCAGCTGCCCAAGCAAAGCAATCCGTCCCCAACCTTTTGTTTTTCTAGTTCGTGCAAACGATCGATTTGATCTCCCGCAACTTGTTGCAGCTGCTTTGTTGTGCTCGATAGATTGTCAAGTGCGTTCTGCAACTCATGCTCGATGCCAGCACACTTCTTCAGCACATCCTCGCGATACCTATCTCGACAGCGCCTGGATGTATGTTATACTTATGTTATACTTCGTAGCATTATCGATAGCTAAACACCCAAAGTCATTTAGTATACATTAGACTCACCATACATGATGCTCTATTGTTCGATCGTCTTGGCGGCAGGAATCAATCCAACGCATCTATTATCCGTGTAAAGTAAGTACCGATGTCGAATCCTTCTCACAAGGAGAATTAACTCGTACATGCAAGCGAAGCTGCGTGAGCGCTCTTACACCGGTTGCGTGCGCAACCTGAATTCGAGCAGCGGCCTTCTCTGTTACGCTACATCGTTACATGCATTATATTCAAGAGCAGCAATGCCATCCGTTCCAGAATTATACCACAAACCTTGAGCTTGCCTTCACAAATGAGAGCTGATCGTAGATTGTGCAATTTTCTTTGAAGATGTCATGTTGATATTGATGAATGGTGCCTTCGGCAGTGATTTTTATTTCGGAACATGTTTTCAAACTTTTAGTTGACGCTTGAAGAACAGTAGCGGATCCAAAGAAGCTTTCTTCATCAAGCAAGATTCTTCGAGCTGCCGTAATTCGTGCGCCGTCAACCGGGTTGTCGCTTGGTAAGATACTAGCTAACGGGAGCACCAATTGCTCTGGGGGCGGAGAAAGTTTTGATTGATATTGAGGTTTTGGTTTCGGGTGTTTCCCGGCAGGTAGTTTGATACGTTGACACTTTAGGATGTCTGGCTCACTCCTACTCGTCCATCCGCTCGGAGAATTTTGACGCTGTCCGAACTCTGCGTCCTGCTCAAGGCACTCTCGAATGATGAATGGGTTGCGCCGAAGCGGAAAGCCAAGCCATGCGATTAAGACCTGAGCCTGTGTATTATTTCGTTAGAGTGATGACTATTAAATGGCACGATGCACCCACCTCATTGAGAAAATCTGTGTCCTCGCACATTGCAAGAAGATAGTTCTGTTTCTCGTGTGTGTAGGGGCGAGGTTTACCGTGGTGCACTTGCTGCCTCCATACTTGAATCCGCTCAACAACATTTACTGATGCTGCGCGGAGTAAAAGAAGAAGGTCTCCTATCAAATGAAGTTGATTTATTATGGATGAGTTCCCAGGACGGAGAAGCGAAGGACGCTTGATGGATTTGATCTCTCCTGACTCTGAAGACAGCGATGACATCAAGGCTTCCAACCGAGCCTTTTGCTGCTCTCTCACAGAAATCGCACTCGCGACAGCAAATTCTGCCTCGCGGAGCTGGCGATTAGATTGCTCGTTGCTGTTGCTCGGTGTGTTTGGCCTCACTAGGAAGCGGATATCGTGAAGCATTTGCGATCACAGCCCCAACAGCCATCCCCAATATGAGCGCGTCGCTCCACACGGTGTCAGTTGCGGAATTATCCTGTCTATATATGATGTATTTACTTTCTACTAATCGATGACGCCTCAGTTGTCTTCGACATTGACGATCTTAAACTCGGCTGCATGCTGCTTGTTTTCGTGGGAGCCTCTGATGATAGTGACACCCCCGTCAGGCTTCATCGATACCCAGCCACCCATACCGAAGAAACTCGCGTGGCAAAACAGCGGAGTCGTCGCCTTCTGGTCGATTGAGAATTGCTCGTAGGAATTAAGCGCCTGACCTCGTATCTTGAGGTTGCCAAACCGATTGATGCCAAGAAACAGGCTTGACCGCTCACTCTGGAAGCCCCAGAGCTCGGTATCTTCTCCAAGTGTGAATGCACGAAAGGTGCAGCCGTTCCCAACAATATCCGCGCTGACCATCGGCATTGACCGTGATCAGTTACCAAGTTCATCCGATGAAATAACTACACATAATGGCCAACTTACTCCAGTAGTGCCTCACCGTCTGCGTCTCGGAGAAATTTTCGCGACTTTGATTCCATGAAGGCGCATCGGAACCGGTAGTAGATAGTAAAGCTCTGCCCGGCGAGTTTCTTGGCATCGATGGACACGCGCTTTATGTTGTGATTGACGAGGTCGACCTTGATGTCCAGCCGATCCAACTGCGCGTTCTGCGAGTCGAGCGCGTTCCCCAGCGCAAGAGATACCTCCTTAAGCTCGGCGAGTTGGGGCTCCAGTTCTCGAAGGAAGCGCTCGTGCACGTCCTCCTCCACGTGCGCCTGTTTGGCTTGTGCTTGAGCTGTGATGCGCGCTCGCGGCGGCCCGAGCCCGCTGCCGCGGCCTCGCGCTGTTAACAGATTAACATGAGTCTTTGCATCTGGGCCATAAGCACGCGTTGCAATCGATACCGCTGTCTCTGCTGTCGCCCTCGTGCACCCTGGCGTAGTGCGTCGCGAGCTGCTCGGGGGACGCGAAGCGCACCTTGCACTCAGGGCAGATGAACCCCATGGCGATCTGCGGCTCGAGCCTCAGCACGACTTGCCGCATTCCCATCGCGGCTGTCCGCGCTCACCTTGTCGTCTTCGTGCTTGTCGAGGTCCTGGCCACCCGCGGTCGCCTGCGGCGCAGCCGTGAGCGCGTTGTAGACCCAGCCGGACCACGTCATGCCGCTATTGCCGGCCGTGAGCCCCCGTCCTTCAGCGCTCAGAGCCCATAGTCGCGTGCCACGCACCGCATGACGCGCTTGCTCAGGTCCACGGCGTGCTGCGCCTCGTCCACCACGCGCTCGCTGCGCCCCAGTTGCTCTGAACGGTCAAAGCGGGCTGTCAGCAGCGAAAGACGCCCCCACGCCCGTCAAAAGGCCCGGAATTGGGCCCCAGGAGCCCTCGGAAGCCCGCGGAAGCGCGCCGAAGGCCGCCACGCACCCGCCTGCGCGCTCAGCGCATGCGCCGTGGCCCGCGCCGCGTCCAGCGCGCCCGCCGCCGCGCGCATCGACGCGGCCTGGCGCTCTCGCTCGCTCTCGCGCTGCTGCTTCTGCATGTTCTCGCCGAGAATGACGCGCTTCCCGCCGCCAGACTTGAAGTTTGTATCGGCCGGAAATTGAAGCTTCCTGTCCCTCCCAGTCCCGAAATACCGAGCGATCCCGGAGCCAGGCTGGCCGTTAGCGCGAGCGATGCCGGCGGGCGCGCGGCGGCTGCGCGCCAGGGCCGACGCCGACGCGTTCGAGGGCGCGCCGGAGCTGCAGCGGCTGCGCGTTGAGACGGCCGCGCTGCTGCGGCGCGTGGCGGCGCCCGGCGGGAGCAGCAAGCGGCAAACGCGGCGGAGACGCGAGACCATCGAGGTGCTGGACGTGGGCGACGAAGAAGGCGACGAGCTGGAGGCGGAGGCGGAGCAGGTCCAAGCAGCAGCCGAGGCGCTGGAGCAGGCGGGGGACCCGTTCGGGTTCGAGGCCGAGCGGGCGCGCGTGCACAGGGCCGCCGACACGTTCCGCCCGGATCAGGCGCCCGCAAAGCGAGCGCTAGAGAGGCAGCGCGAGGAGCTCGACAGGGAGCAGGCGAGGCTGGAGCGCATCGCGCGCGGGGAGGAGGACGCCCGGGCGAGGCGCCGAGCGGCAGCGGCCGAGGGCTTCGCGGCCACCAACCGCCTGGAAGCCAGCGCCGTCAAGGTGAGTACAGCGTCGCGTTGAGGCTCCTGCGCGTGGCGTGACAATCCGTGCCACGGATAGATCCAAGCGCGCTGCAGAGGGTTTCTCTCGCGCAAGAAGCACCGGCTCGAACCCAGACGGAAGCAAGAATCGACTGCAGCGAAACCTGGCCAAGAAAGCAACGCCCAGCAGTGGCATGAGGTTCGGGATGTGGAAAAGGGCGAGGTGTGGTATTACAACAGCGCCACGGGTCAAAGCCAGTGGGAGAAGCCGCCAGGGTTTCACCCGCAGTGGCAACTCGGGGGCTCACAGTCTCTCCCTGGGTTATCTGACGCTCGAGGGAGCAGCAGCAATTTTCGAGGGCCAGAAACGACAGGCTATTTGACTGCCATTAAAGCGCGTGGACATGCTGACGATACTTATAACAGCCTACCGCCGCTATCCCCAACATCCAGTGCATGCTCGTCAGCAAGATCTGACCCAGACTCGCAGCAGCCGCGTATTACCAGCAGTACCAGCCTCCCTGTAAGTGTTACTAAGGGTTCGAGCACCACTACAATGCAGAACGGAGCGAGATCCACGTCTAGTTTGCCCTCACTTCGACCCGACTACACTTCGTTATCGCAGACTATTTGGGAATGCGATTCTGTTGCAACCGAGCGCAGCACTGCCAGTGAGGAGTGGAGGTACAATGAGTCTATCGATACACCTGGAGCATTTGATCGACGACAAAGTCCAGATACTGAATCGTATGAAGATGAGGAAGTAAATGACGACTGGCAGGTCAACGATACCTTATTTCGTGCTGATGGAACTCGTAACAGTAAGCTCCGCGATACGATCCGGCAGGCGCTTCAGGTGTCAAAGTTCGACTCTGTCTCTTCGCTTATCGCGTCAAACGTGATACTACGCAAAAAGCCAACACGAGGATCTAATGGAGCTTGTATCTCGCCACAAAGACAACAGTCCCCATCTCGGAGCCAGCTCCACGATAACCAGAGCAGTGGTAAGCGTGATATCGTACTAGGAAAGCGCGACGCACCGCTCTTTGTTGCGGTGATGAGCGACGCCAAAACAGGACATGAACCTTGTAGTGTCCCAAGAAGCGTTTCAAAGGCAAAATCAAAAGCATCAAACTCTGCAAACAAGAACCCCTTGTCAAATCCGCCCCGAATACGCGACTTGGCGGATCCTGGCTTTTCGAGGGAGGATATTAGAGTAGGAAGCCCGGTGGTACCTGAAGATAGGGTCCTAGACGAAAGAGAGGCTGATGCTTCGGGTCGATATCAAGAGACTAGATATGATGGCTCAACGTCACCAGCACGAAAGGGAAAAACAATCTGCTTCAACTGCTGGAGCTCCAGTACAGGCACATACTGTGACTTGCATACTGACCCACGCATGGCAGCGAGAAAAATTAAAGCGAGCGCGAGTGCTCTAATGTGTGCGAACTGGGAGCTCGATCAGCTGCGGCGAAAGTATCGAGCCGAGGAGATTCAAGAAATCTTCATGAAGCAAAACGCGTCCTTGCGATATGACCGTCAAAGAAAAACATATGTAACTGTTGTTGAATGCAAACACCCCATCTATCGAACTATCGAGCAGCTTGGCGTCGCCTGGAACAAGATCATGCGCCGAAAATTGCACACTCGTGCGTGGTTTCGGTCCTTCATCGAGCAACTGCGAGCTGGACAGGTTCCTAAGGCTGACTCATCGACTCCAGCTCTGATGAAACTAAAGAATACGCTTCAGAACAATCGGTGGTGCTTCAAGTACTCCGAGACCGTGAAAGAATTTCATCCCAAACCTCCCGTTACCTCAAAGTGCTATAAGTCGGAGCGCTTTATGCTGCCGATTCTAGACGCCATTGCTATAGACCCCGACCATCCCCAACTCCGGTATTGGATACTCAAGACTGACTGCACCAAGCCCGTCGTTTTGTATCAGCCTCGTGAGTATGAACTGCCGCCAAGACGGTGTGTTCCAATGCCGACACCTAGCTTTCTTGAAGACGTGCCGCTGCCAGTACCGAATGTGTTTATCGATTGCGGACACATCGCGAGCTGGTTTGAGAGGTTGTCCGCACGCGTCACGAAAGCGGCACTTGATAAAGCTGTCCTCCAAATAGCAGCCTGCAGCCCACCAGTTGGAGTAACAAAAGCTCGACGAACTAAGGTCGTCCGCCCAGTTACCGTGATGTTTGCAACGTTTGGTCGAAAACCCACGCGTGGAAACCTCGCAGTCGGTGGCTTATCTGCTGAGCTACTCATCCACATGCTTGTCACAACTTATGTACCAGCTCAATTCGGCAATTTTGTAGTGTTTGAGCGACGTTCCATAGCGCCATCAGTTTCAAAAGATCACGATGCTGTATTTGCTTGCCTCGCTATCGCACTAAATGCGCCAGAGTTTGTGTTTCGAGCACTCGAGCATGCACTCAACATCCGCCGGCCCCCATGTATCGTTATATCAACTCGACTAACTCCAGGGGAATCTGATGCTGATGCATTATTTGTATCGAAGCGATTCCCCGCAAACCGTGTAGAACAGAGTGGGGAGGAGCTAGCAATGGGATTTCGAACATTTTGGCTCGTAAATGCTCGGCAAGTGCCCGAGGATGGGATTGAAGTTGTTCAAGTAGCTCCCTCAAGCGATATTTTGTCGCTGAACTCTACTTCGATGAATCCGACCATGACGACGCGTGCTGACCGACACTATCCATTTTGCATTCCGACTACCCGAGAGAACACACCGATAGAATTCATTCATCTGCTGTGGATTGGCCAGTCCAGCCGAAATCAGCCTCAAATATTCACTGCCCTTGGGGCACAACAGCCAGGAGACTTTATGAAAAGCTCGGACCCAGATGGAGCTCTTGGGCTATGCACAAGTATTGTCTATCGTAGCTGGGCGTACTTCCAGCAAGATAATCCGTACGACGAGTTTGTGACAGAAGACGGCGTTGCGTACTGGTACGACAAGCGCACGGGGGAAACATTTTGGATCCGACCAATGCTGCCAGCTGAGAAGTACCGCGGGAAAGACGGTGATATCGACGGAGTGCTTGCTGATGGAGTGGGCGAGCGCGCAACCGTAGGCGTCGGGGCGGACGAACCGCGGTATGCAACACAAAGTGTCCGGAAGTTCATCACCAAGAGCATGGAGGAGCCCGAAGAGGTTGAGCGCCGAAAGCGACAGGTCGCTGCGAGTGCCAAGAAGCACGATATCACAGTAGAGCTATCTCCTAGAACACAAAAGGCAGGGTCGCTGCACAACAATCTGCCGCTAATTCAGGTGCCGGTGCTATCATTCAATCCCAAACAGCCCCAAAGCAAAGCTGTAACACCATCTCGAAAAAGCATTCAATTTCAAACTGTAAACTCGACCAACAATGACGCATCAAAATCACCATCTCGGCACATCCAAGCTCTCGATAATAAGAATAACCAAGGTGTCGATAACAACACCAAACAACTCATTGAAACTATTACCCAGGCACTTGGAAATGCGCTTCCAACTCTTGGAGGAGTGGGTAGTCACAGCAGTGTTGAGATGCTTCAGTTCGGTATCGGACTTGGTATGGGGCTTGGCCTACGTTCACAACAGCAGCCACCACAGTCACAACTCTCGAGCCAGACGATGGAAGAGCAGATGCTGACGATGAGATCCGAAGATGGGGACATGGATGAAACTGGCGACACAATATCCACATCACGATCAGAAATTAGCTCTGATGGCTCGCTAACAAATCGAAGCATCGTGTCAATTGCACCATCATTAGGTATTTCTCCATCTCCAGACGAGCTGGAGCTGCTTGGTGAAACCCCAACACCTCTATCAACTATTTCACCTGGCTACGGAAAGAGAACACCAGGATACAACACCCATCCACCTCCAGGAAAGGGAACGTCATGGGTCGACAAACCGATCGATTCATCGGCAGACAGCCAGACGGCGGTTGACGGGTTTGGTGGGGCACTCCATCAACGAGTAGCTTGCCTCCCAAAAGATTTTGTTGCTGCTGTCTCAAGCACGAAGACTTGTAAGATGCAAGCAAACTATCTTCCAGTTGTGAAGAACATGGCGAGTTGTTTCTTCATATCGAACAAATCTTGTCTCTCGCTCTGACGTGGTTTCGTATTCTTTTCAGAACCAACCTCGAAGTGTGGGCATTGTGAGACCGCGCGGGGCTCTCGAGGAATGGCTGGTGGTTGGATACTCTCCGTGGTCTGCTGGGCGTTCAGTATTTGGCTCAGAGTTCATTGATAATCTCATGAGCCGCCCCGAACTGCTCGATAAAATTAACAATAATTCTGGAGACGTCGCCTCCGTGAGTAAGTCGTCGCAACCACCCCAGGTCACAGTGGAGCGGAAAGACAATGTCAGTCAGGCCGTTCGCGAGAATCAACAACTTGAGGCGATTATGAGCCTCTGTCGCCACGGAAAATACGACGAAGTCGAAGTGGTGCGTGCCGCAGTAACGTTCCAAGTTGTATCGCTATGTAGTATTGACATTTAATGCAAACTTCCCTGTGAAGATGCTCAACAGTCCAGATTGGACGCTCAACATCGATGCCAGCGACGCCACAGGAAATACGCTTCTGTCCATCGCGTGTCAAAACAACAACAAGCGGATAGCCAAACTGTGTTTGCGCCGCGGTGCCGATATCAACACGCAAAACGTGCGTGATTTTGAATGTGTCTTTTTGCTGTCGTAGCATCTATCTAACTGCCCTCGAACAGCTGAATGGTCAATCGGTGCTCCACTACTGTCACGAATATGGTTTCCATGACCTGATGGAATACCTGATGGACAAGGGAGCTCGCGACGATTTGCTCAACTCTGATGGGCTTACCTGCTACGAGGGCTTGAACAAGGAAGCGGTGGACGCCCTGTAATCGTACAATGTACTAATAAATCACACCTGGTGGATTCAAATAGTTCGACTCTCACATTCAAGTCACGTGCTCTCTAGTCGTGGAAAAAGTGAAGCAGATGCAGCAAAACGGAAAACCCGAGGTAGAAGCAGAAGATCATGAAGCCGTATCCGCGTCCAATCTTTTCCGTTTGCTCGAGAATGCGATTGCTCTGCGATAACATCAAAATGTTGGCAACGGAACCAGCACTCAGCAAATATTCAACATCGAACCTGGATGACATTGGTCTTGGTTTCCTGCGCATGCTGATGAATCAACTCGATATCCGTTTGCTGCTCCATGATCTTGTCGGCGAATTGCGCCATAAGGTTCGAAATTGCAGCCATCTTACTTTCCATTTGCCTTCGAAAACAACACGATATTTAGCAAGTATGATACTATAAAGTGAAACGGGACAACTCACTTTGCGTCCTCCAGATTTTGCTGGAAATGACGATGCAGTGTTACATTCTCGACCTTGAATCGTCGATCATCGTCCTCCGTGAACTCGAGCTCTTCATTCTGTGATGCCAACTCAAATGGCTGGCAAAGCATGTGAGTTAAATGTTCACGGATTGCAGAGTTACTATTGATCCACGTACAATCGATACCGGCTTCTTTGGTGGCATATATTTCCCTGGAATCGAAGGTATTGCAGCCAAGTGCGCATTTTCAGGTCTGGAGCGAGGTGACGTCGCATCGGCCTTCTGTGGGCGTGGTGATGTTGCTGTGGAAGATTTTTCGGTTCCAAGAGACTTTGGTTTACCGTTAAGTGATGAAGTTTGTGCAGCACGCTGCGCTGCTGCCGCTGCCTCCTTGTTGGCCTTCGCTTCGATCACCTCGAGGCTTTCACGCTCCTTCTCCGGCAAAAGTCTGCCATAAAGACAGTCAGCTTGATCGAGCTTCCAAGTTTTTACCAACCAGGCGGCGGAAATCCCACCGAGATGACAACAGGAACGGCTGATTGTAGCGCTGTCGTTGCATGCGCTTGGTATCATTCGCTACGCTCTTCAAGCGCTGCAAGCCACAGCCACTGTTACTGTCACCTGTTGTCGAGGTAGCGAAGACCAAAGCGCACTGAGGTGGCGCCCTACCTCGAGCAGGTACGTGACGACCTCCCGCTGGTGCTCAATCCTCGAGGGCGGCAGGTCTGTCCACACCAGTCGTCAGGATTCGCTGGCAATGGCATCGACACTGCACGCCCGACTCGACCCACTCGCAGCGTCCGTGGCGTCCCTCAGCGCGTCGACCTTGTCGCTGCAGTTCTTGACGAGCTCGACCACGTCCTGCCCGGCAGCAAGTCAGTCGGCGACTCTTCTCGGCTCGAAACCTGCTCCTTTGCCCGCACCGCGTCGAGCTCGTCCTTGTCCCGCTCGCTCATGGCGCCGCCCTTGGCGCGAATGAAGGTCTTGGGCCGCAGGTAGCGCGGCCGCACTTCCCTCAGCATGGCCTCCATCTCCACGAGCGAGTGCAGCTGCAGCCGCCCACAACGAGGCAAAAGCAGCGCCGTTCCGGTCAGAATCCGCCTCCGAAACCCGCGGAAGCGCGAGGCGCACCAGCTCCAGCGCCTCCAGGTCGAAGGCCACGGCCGCCTGCGCCCGCTGGGCACGCCTGGCGCCCCCAGCGGCCTCCGCCGGCGGCGCCAGCGCCCGGAACCGCGCCGTGACGTCCGCGCTCATATCGCCTCTGGGTGATACCAAAATCACTTCTCACTTCTCATGCCAAACTATTTGCGAGAATCGTACGCCTATAGACATCTTGATTCTACTATAGACTCTCATTTTTTTACACTTGGTTTCATTAAGAATGCAGGAGTGGTGGTCACGTAAGGCTAATGCTTTTTGGTGAGGTTTTAGGTTTTTCACTACTAATGTTTTTTCGTTAGGTTTTAGGTTTTTCACAACTAATGCACTGATTTAAATTTTTGGTGAGGTTTTACAAAAAACCTCGAATCAGTTCACCAGCGTTAGCTTACTGAGTTGAGTTAGCATAATCTCGGCACGATGTACCATTTTCGCAAGTGGCGGGGGAAACCATTGTGTAGGCGCCAGGCGGCAGCATGGCGGGCGAGGAGGGCGGCGAGCCGCTGGCGGCGCTGGCGGCGCTGCGCGCGCACCTGATCAAGGGCAAGGGCGTGTCGGTGGAGGGCGAGGAGCTGGTGCTGGCGGACGTGGGCGGCGGGGAGCTGCGGCGCTTCCCCAAGCACGCGCCGACGGCCTACCGGTCCAAGAACTCGGACAAGCGCTACGACCTGCTGGCCGTGTACACGTGCTTCAAGTACGCGGCGCTCACCTTCAGCGACTACGTCATGAAGTGCCGCGCCGAGAAGGCCACCATGGTCTCGACCGTCGACAAGAAGGAGCTCATCGCCTACCTCAAGGGCGACATCGAGACCTCGCCGCAGATCGTCGGCGGCGCCAGGTCCGCCGGCAGCAACGCGCCCGCCGGCGGAAAGACCAAGGCCGCCGGCGCCAACGACGACGAGCACGCCTCCAAGAAGCGCAAGCTCGCGGGCGACAGCCACCGCGACAAGGAGAACAACCACAGGAGGTGCGTAAGGCTACCCCTTAATTCATCGCGGCCTCTGACGTATAGACCGCAGCAAGGACGCGGCGAGCGGCTCCACGGAGGGAGAGACCGCCATCAAGCGCATCCTGGCCAAGGAGCACGTCTACCGCAACCGGACGACCATGCTGGACGCGAGCAAGACGTTCGAGAACGTGCTCAAGACCGTCGAGGCCGTGAACGCCGAGAACAAGGAGCGCATCGAGAAGGCGACCAAGACGGCGCTCGCGGCCCCCGTCACGGCGAGGAAGGAGCAGCTGCCGCTCCACCGCCTCATGAAGGACAAGATGATTGGTGCGAGATGGCTGGACCCGCGGGTTTGAAAAGCACGCTTCTGTCGACTAACGCTCCTTTCGACGGAACAGGCACGCCGATCATTGTTGTTCCGGCCGGTTTCTCGGACCTGTTCACGATTCTCAATGCGCGTGACTTTCTTGAGGAAGGCGTGTACATCTCTAACATGCAGAAGAAGTCTGAAGGCTGTCGCAAGGCTCAGTCGATTGTGATCACGCACGAGGAAGACGGGCACACATACACGTTCAAAGTCGTCGACAGTGTTGCACGCTTCCGTGACAAGGACTGGTGCGCGAGGTTTTGTGTGCGCTCTCAAGAAGGCGATCTAACGCTGGGCGACGACATTGTAGGCGCAGCGTCGTTGGCGTAATTGTTTCTGGCCAAGCATGGCAATTCAAGGGCTGGAAGTGGAAATTCCCACTTGAAGTGTTCAAGAAGGGTATGCATGGCTCAACTTTGTGTAGCGGCGAAGATCTGACATTCGCATTTATAGTGTGTGGCGTCCACATCTACAACCAGGGATCTCAGCTAAGCGACGAAATCAAGCAGTGGGATGTCAAGTTGCTTATGGTGCGTTATAAGCTACCCCTTACAAAGTTGGTGCGACTGACGAATTCTTCAATGCTATGCAGATTCACCCAGATAAACGCCACTTGGACAAGGTGGCTGCCAAGGAGTTCTGGCGCTACCTGTTCGCGTTCATCAAGCTCAAGCTTCAGTAATCAATCGGCGGCAGCACACAGGCTACGAGCACGATGACTCGAGTTAGGAAAATCTCGGTATATTCTGAAGGCATTGAAAGGGAAAGGAACAAGAGAGATTTGCTATGCTAGAGTCCGTCTGTCTGTCAGTGTCTTTATCGATACATGCTTCACATGTTTGACCTCACCAGCCAACGCCATCTCGGTGCTGCACGGTACTCATTCCGATTTTGGACGGAGTGTATCTGCTTGAAATAGGGTTGTACGAGCCGTTTTTGCTATTTCCGCGCTTGCACTAGCCTTGCGACGCTTTCGGAGTGAGTCGTTATCCTTTCGACGCCAACGTGTCTTCCACTCTCTGCAAGGCAGGCAGTGCGTCGCTACGAAAGCTTGCCTGCATACTCGCTCCTAGTTATCGAGAGCGTACAACGAGCAATCTCGGCCGCCTGTGCAGTGCATGGACAGAAGGCAAAAACGAGTGCAGACACAGGTCGAAGAGTGGGCATTCTCCTAATTGTTATTCATTAGGTGATCCCGGCCAACACACCCTCGATACGCGTTGGAGAGAGTGGCGACTGAGCAAAAGTGGCGCGCCGCATCTGGAACAGGCGGCGCCATCGGGAAACATTCGTCGCGGTCACCAACGAGACTGACGACAACAGCACCAAAGCAGACCCTTCTACTTTTACGATGGACAAGCCAGGCACCGCGAGTAATTATATGGGTCGGGCAAAGGCCCCTGTTCCTCCTGCTGGTGACGAAGGTGGCGGCGGAAGTGGCGGTACGGGTAATGCTGGCAGCAGTGCAAGTGGTCCAGGTGCTCCCGCTCCCCCCATGCTCAAACCTGCCATGACACTCGCAAACCTTCAAAGCACAAAAAATCTCAACAAAGTTGCACCTGAGAACCTAGTCGTTGCAGCCCCAAAGACGAGAAAAGAGAAGGTTCTTGCGTTTCTTGAGAACAAGTACGTGAGTACATTCCTGACTCTGTGCACTATCTTCGCGCTATTCGGTGATGACTTCCGAGTTAGCTTCATGCCCAAGAGCGCCGACAACGCCATCTACAACACGCTTTTCTCACTGTTTATCTTCTTTTCTGTTGAGTTGGGACTGAGTCTGTACAGCCGACCACAGTACTTCAACCATGGTAGGGGCTTCACCTTCTATCTCGATTTCATCTCGACCCTTTCTGTGATCCCCGACGTTGACTGGATATGGAAGCATGTTGTCGGGACTACCTCATCTTCTGGATCGAGCGCAGCGGCACTCAAAGCTGGTCGCGCGTCCCGTGTCGGCAGCAAAGCTGGGCGAATCGTGCGCCTTGTTCGATTGTTTAGAATGCTACGAATCCTCCGTGTACTAAAGAAGAACAAGAGTCAGGAGGTCAAAGTTGTTGAGATTTCAGAGCCATCAAAGATTGGCAAAGTGCTAACCGAAAAGACGACCCGGCGACTTATTGTGCTTGTGCTGCTGATTATTATCATTTCACCAATCATCGACGGCACAGTCGACACAACTCAAGACGATTTTCAGGTATCTCAGCTTGAGCGATTACACCGGTGCACACAAGACTACAACGAGACGGGTGATGTCACCATGACGGACTTCCGCAAACTGGTCGAAGAGTATGTCCGCGACTCAAATGGCTATATCGTTCGCATGAGACTTGCCAACATCGACGATGCTACTGTTGTCGAGTGGCTTCAGGAGATCAAGTATCAGGAAACTAACAGCGATGGTGACTGGGAAGTCGATTCAGCATACACACTGACATCAAATCCTAAAACAGGTTGGTCAGCAGACAAATACCTAGTCTCGGATCCAAGTTCAAAATACCGAACAACAGAAATCACAACAGTCGAAAACCTGGGATGTTACGTCAATAATTATTGTGTCGACTGTGAGACTGACTCGAGCACGAGCGCGTGTCACTCGTTGGTGACATTCGATATCACCTCATCCACCAAGTCGGCTGCCAACTTGAATATTGGGAAGACAGTGCTCGTCATGTTCTGTTTTGCAGTATCAATTTTCGTGCTAACGCGAGACGCAGAGACCATGATCATCGGCCCAATCGAGCGAATGATGCGACTGGTAACTCAGCTAGCACAAAATCCGCTTGGTGCGACGGAGACTAAGCGCGAGATATACGAGCGCGATGCCCAAGGAAGCGAAGACTACGAGACGAAAATGCTTGAAGACACTCTCAGTAAAATTGGTCGGCTACTGCAGGTGGGTTTCGGTGCAGCTGGTACAGAGATTATTGCCAAGAACATGGGCGGTGCCGGTGACTTGGATGTCATGATACCTGGTAAAAAGATCACGTCCATTTTCGGTTTCGGCATCATAGAGCACTTCACGGAGACATGCAGCTTGCTTGAAGAAGACATTATCATGTACATCAATACGATCGCTGAAATAGTGCACGGCGACGCAAAGATCTTTCATGGAGCCGCGAACAAGAATATTGGTGCAGCTTTTTTGCTTGCTTGGAAAATTTGCGATGGTGCTTTACCAGGTATGAGGGATCCGAGAGATTCGGCAGACAAGCCTCGAATGGATCCAGCGGAGAAAATAAGGAAGCGCGAGGGTATTTATGTCAAGAGCACCGGCGCAGGGTCCGTGACCAGGAGAATCACACCGACGGAATTAGTCGATAGCGCACTCACTGCCGTTTTGAAAATGCGTGTCGATATTCACAACTCGAACCATCACGGTACGCTACACAAATTCTGCACCAACAAGAAACTCATTGCTGCCTTTGAGGATTTTGAGGTCCACATGGGCTTCGGTTTACATCTTGGCTGGGCTATCGAGGGTGCTATCGGCTCAAGATTTAAGATTGACGCATCCTACCTATCCCCTAACGTGAACATGGCTGCACGCCTCGAAGCTGCGACGGGTCAGTTCGACGTGCCCATGCTGCTCTCGGAGTGGTTTGTCGAAGAGCTGTCCCCTGAAGCGCGGAACTTCTGTCGGAAGATTGACCGCGTCGCTGTCAAAGGCAGCGAGATTCCCATGGATCTCTGGACTTTCGACATTGGCAATTACCCAGCTGATGGCGTCAATCCCATTATCAGTCCGGAGGGGAAGCAGAAAGCTGTCCAATTTGGAGAAGACGCCATATATCCTGCTTTGCAAGAAGGAATCCCGCGGTCCTTCTATGAGAACTTCAACGAGGGTATCGGCGCCTACTTTGGGGGAAAATGGGAACTTGCAAGGGATAGACTCACAACTGCTAACCAGATATGGGAAGATGGACCGACCAAGGTCGTATTAAAAGTTATGGAGACTGAGAGCGAGGGAACCTTCAATGCGCCGTCCTGGTGGAAAGGTCATCGTCAGCTAACTGAGAAATAGATGTCAGAACTTCTTCACTTCAGCTTCGAGCGCGTTGGGTTACCGCTTCAAGTCAGAAGATCTGTCCCCGAGTCGAAATGTAACTCTTCCACCATGGAATGATCGAGAAATTCACGCACCGTATCCTTCAGTCGAATGATCATGTTAGCTACTGCAGCTAAAAATGCGCTGATCAAAGGGATTGAATGACCGCTACACTGTACATGTGTAGTCCTGGTAGACTCGACAAGCTCGACAATTACACTGTTCTTCGAAGTAATCCTCTTATCTATTGGCAATGTACAACTCATTACTTTACCAACGTAAACCACTAAGCTAGTCTTTGCCGAGAATCCTCACCACTTCCATTTACCCCGGGCATTGCCCGCTTCGAACGAGCCCCATTCTTGAAATTTCGCCGCTTTACTCGTTCTCTCCGCTCCGCTTCATCAGCGACTCGCTCAGCGATTTCATGTGGCGAGAAGTGCCTGAGGTCACATTCTCCTTTTTTCTTTGGACACTTCACCGGAGCATTGAGATTAGCTGCCGCAACGGCTGAAGTGACATTTCCCGAGCAAAATGGAAACGAAGGAATAAGGATGACTGGTCGTCCAGGAGGTCGGATGCGATGCTGATCTACATGCTTTCCACGTCGCAGAGCCGCCGTGAAGTCTTCAAAATGCCATTGCGGAGCCGTCCCTTTAGTTTGAGCAAGTCGAATGTGGCGACCTTCGCAATATTCAGCACTTGCAATAGCAGGGCAAAATCCGTCTTGAAGAAATAGTCGGCAGTAAATCCCAGTCCTAAATGTGTACGGAATTCGGTCGTAGCGATACCACTCCGGCAATACACTCGCATGTGCCAGGCATTTCGAGTCATCGACGCTGCGATCAGTAAGCCGCAAAAGTGATTCGAGGTTCAATCGTGAATCAGTCTCATCACTTGGACTCGGATCTTTGCCAGGGCTAGATGTCATAATCTCAAGCCGTGGCGCTCTCTTGTCATGGAAATGAGGTCGAATGAGGTACGTGCCCGTTGCCATGTCACAAGTATTTCCGAAAAGGTTGGCAACAAGCTCGAAATTCTTCATTGGGCTGTTTTGCAGTACGGCAAAGAAGAAACAAACACGCGTAAGTGCCTCGGCTTGCATGCTCAATATGTGCATACACTTACTTGATGTACTCAGCATAATGAGCCTCCCCCGTATCACCGTGGCCATAAATAAGCGACTCGAGGGAGTGATACTCCCATTCGTGAACTAGACATTGCTTTGGGGCTACCCTGGCAACAACGATTCGGGAATTTCCTCGCAGCCACGAATGTAACCAGAGCTTACACCTCTCGCTGGCGTTCAAGTGCTCCTTCAGCCCTAAGTCACAGTAGTCCGGTTTTACAAACAGGCTCATGGCCACCGGTCCCTGCAACATGCATCAGGTGAATCTGTTAAACGTCCCACTGATGTTAAAACTATGCATACGTTATCGCTTACCAGCGGATTTTTGCGGCCTGTAGAGAGCGAATCGCTTTCGGCAGATGTGGTAGGATCATGTCCATCTTCGAGAAGGCACATACGTACGGTGGAACGGACCAAAACTCGCGTCCCTCTAATTAGCCAGACGTGGTATGATATTTGCCCACTTCCCTGTTCCTCGGAGTTGGTCTGGTGGAAAATATGGTAATGTTAGGTTCAGTTTATATTTATGGATGAATGACATCTCACCGTTAATGCATCCGGAAGCAGAGCAGACCCCGCAAGAGCAATCTTGTCGCGGGTACTAAGATTGCGACCGCGAAGAACTCGATCAAGATAAATAAGTTTTCTAGGAGAGCCATCCGGTCCCACCACGACTCGAATCTTCATTGGGATCGTCCAGTGTCGTTCCTGGAACAAAAATAAAAGTTGATTGCAACGAGAACGTGAGATGCACACTATAATGCAATCAATAAAGGCAAAAAAAATCGTACAGGAGCACCCAGAACCGGGCTTGATGTGGACAGGTCGAACAGTTCGAGTAGTGTGGATGACGATATCGAAATATCGCAGTTGTGCTTCAGCATCAGCCTTTCTGCATGCGGATCAACCGACATAGGGTCATGGCGAGCTTGCAGTGGTTTCCAGCTTGCCGCATCTGCCGTCTTGATCTTCTCGTCGATCGGCAAACCCGCAACAAGTTGGCTTTCTGCAATCGTCACTGCAGACCCTGTCCGTAAAACCTCGCTAACATGCTTTATAAGTTGATCATCAGTAGGAGCTTCGCTTCCAGGGTGAATGGGAATTGACACAGCAGGCTCAAAGTACTTCGGATAGAGGCGCTGCACCTCGTTGGCTTCGAAGGTTGCGACAGCCTCAAACTATAGGCTCATCGATGAAGTTAGGTCATGCTTCCGTGCACATATATCCAAAACCTAGAAAATGGACACAAGTACTCACCCAACGAGATGCAAATGAGGGGACAACCGTTTGGTTTTCTGCGTTTACGGGTCCCATCACCGAGTGGAATAGCTGGGAAAAAATGATCTGGATCACACGTTTCACGAATGCACCAAACCGTTAGCTGTCACACTCACAAAACCTTCTCAACGTCAAATCCAATCACCTGCTCCTCGGTAGCCTTCGCTTGAAGCTCTTGCAAGCTCGCCACTTCTATCGTCGTGAGGGCTAGAATCTCTGGCAGGCCTCGCTGCACGAGCAAAATATAACAAAATAGTCACGCGATGATTTCAATGTCACGACAGCAGCTCAAGCAGGACGACGTACACGGAGCGCATCGCTCTTCTTCCGCGTCAGCGCGAGGTACTCCTCGTGCTCGCATATGGGGATCGCCGAAAGGCGGCGGCGGCCGTTCGAGAACAGCTCGAGGCCGTGTTTGTTGCCGGCGCTCGGCCCTCGCTTCAGCATGAACTCCTCGAGCACGTGCAGGATGTGCTTGGCCTTGAGCGCTGCCAGTCGACTGGCCTTCGAGGCCTCCGCGTCTTCAGCCGGCGCCTTGGCGTCCGCCGCCAGGATCGCGCGCCGCCGCTGCAGCTCGAGCCGGAACCTCCGCGCCTCGGCCTCGAGCCCGAGCTGCGCGTGCCTGGCGTGGTCCGCGGCCGTGAAGAACGAGAGCGAGTCGGCCGCCGGCGCTGCTCCCGCGTCCGCGCGCCGCTTCTTCCGCGCGGCCACCAGCGGCGGCGGCACCGCGAACGCGTTGGCTGCCATCGCCGTCTGCACTTTCTCGAACAAAGTTCGCCAATTTAGTAAAAAGTGGACACTCGGCCCCATTGTGGAAACCGCTCCCGAGCGAGCATGTCGGTGCTGGTGGAGACGACGCTGGGGGAGCTCGTGGTGGACCTGTTCGTGGACGCGTGCCCGCTGGCGAGCAAGAACTTCCTCAAGCTGTGCAAGCTCAAGTACTACAACGGGAGCCTGTTCTTCAACGTGCAGGAGAACTTCATGGCGCAGGCGGGCGACCCGACGGCCACGGGCGCGGGCGGATCGTCCGTCTACGGCCTGCTCTACGGCGAGCAGGCGCGCTTCTTCGAGGACGAGGTCCGCGCGGAGCTCTCGCACAACCGCAAGGGGCTCGTGGGCATGGCCTCGGCTGGCCCCAACCTCAACGCGTCGCAGTTCTACATCACCACACGCGCCGACGACCTCGAGTACCTCGACGGCAAGCGCACCATCTTCGGCGAGGTCGCCGAGGGCATGGACGTGCTCGACAGGATCAATGAGCTGTTCGTTGACAAGGACTACCGACCGCTACAGGACGTGCGCATCAAGCACACGTACGTGCTCGAGGACCCGTTCCCGGATCCCGAGGGGCTCGAGGTCCCGGACGAGTCCCCCAAGCGCGAGCGACCCGCCGAAGAGCAGGTAGAGCCGCGGCTCGCAGCGGACGAAAAGCTGGACGAGAACGACGGGCGCACGGAGCAGGAGATCGAGCAGTCGCTGCGCGAGAAGGAGGCCAAGTCACGAGCGGTGGTGCTCGAAATGATTGGGGACATCCCGGACGCAGACGTCAAGCCGCCCGAGGAAGTCCTGTTTGTGTGCAAGCTGAATCCAGTCACTGAAAGCAGCGATTTGGACATGGCTTTTTGCCGGTTCGGTCCCTGCAAGGCGCAGGTCATCCGTGACTACAAAACGGGCGACTCGCTTTGCTTTGCGTTCGTGGAGTTTGAAGACAAGCGCCATTGTGAAGAAGCGTATGTGAAGATGAACAACGTCCTGCTGGACGACCGTCGAATCAAGGTCGACTTTAGCCAGTCAGTGTCCAAACTGTGGAACAAGTTTTCTCGTCGGCCGTGGGAAAAGCACAGCAAGAGTGATGGAGACCCGTACGCTAACGAGAAGCGTGGAAATGGAACCAAAAACAGGTTGTTCGGTGATCAAGATGTGGGAGGAAACCTTCGGTTGAAATCGAAGCATGGATTTAGCGCTCATGGCGGGGGAGGGGAATTCGACCTAATTGACGAAGATGACGGTAGGAGGTCTCGTCGTGGAGATTCTGACAAAAGACGTAGTAGGTCGCCAGAGCGAGCAAGGCGGTCTCGTTGTGAGGATAGCAAGCGCAGTGAACGGCACCGCAGTCGCAGTCGAAGCCGTACTCGGGAACGGAGACATCGGAGCCCAAGTCCTGATCGCCATCGACAGGATCGTCGCAGCCAAGGCCGTGACTCGAAATATCGTGACCGCGACTCGAAGCACCGCGGTCGCGATAGCCGTGACAAGGAAAGATACTCCAAGAAACGCAGTCGCAGTCGCAGTCGCAGTCATAGCCGAGGGCGGGACTCTAGCCGGCATCGTTCTTATCGCTCAGAGCGTTAAAATCTGTCGAATCCAACAGAGTTAGAGCGCGTCGCTCTGCTTAACCCTGGATCTTGCTTGTTGGAATCGCTTGACAAAGTAGTCTTTGTCACGAATGACGTCCAGCGGTTCAACTCGAAGGAGGTTAATGTCCTTGGTTCGCGAGAATGGGACA
>JAASGX010000227.1:0-32657 GCA_023334415.1 Phytopythium chamaehyphon | reverse complement strand
TTTGGTGGTGTATGAGAGTTGTGTGGCGCATTTCCCAACTCAGCAGACAACGGAAAGAGTGAAGATATGTCGGCGCTGCAGCAGTTGACGCTGGACGAGGCCGCGTACGTCGCGCTGCTGCGCAAGCTCATCGGCGTCGCGGTGCGTGGCGTCTGCGCCTGCTCTCCAGCTCTCCAACGGCACAGTTCTGACCCCCTGGTGCCCACAGGAGAAGGTGCAGAACGCGCCTAGCATCGGGCTCGTGCCGCAGGAGAATCTCGTGTCGGACTTCGTGCTGGCGGAGCTCGAGCCCTTCTCAACCGCGAACGGCGGATGCCTGAGCCTCGAGCGCGTCGAGTTCGTGCCCAACCGCGGCAACGTCGTCATTAAGTACGCACCGCCCGAGGCCGCGAGCGACAAGACCGTCGCCTTCATCGGCTCGCACATGGACGTGGTGCCGGCCAACCCGGAGGGATGGGAGCGCGACCCGTTCCAGCTCACGGTCGAGGGCGACTTCCTCTACGGCCGCGGCACGACCGACTGCCTCGGCCACGTGGCGCTCATGACGCGTGCGGCTGGCTTGGATGTGGAGCATTAGCTCTTCATTCCATTCATTTGCTGACTTTTTCTTCTTGTGTGACCTCAGTGCTGTTCAAGGAGCTGGCTGCGCGCAAGATCCTCACCAAGACGCAAGTCATCTGCGTGCTCATCGCGTCCGAGGAAAACACGGAGATCGAAGGCGTGGGCGTTGAGCCACTGATGGAGTCCGGCAAGATCGACTTCATCAAGAACGGCCCTGTCATCTGGGTCGACACGTCCGACAGCCAGCCGTGCATTGGCACAGCGGGTGTCATCACGTGGTCGCTCAAGGCCACGGGCAAGCTCTTCCATAGTGGATTGCCGAACCTTGGCATCAATGGCATCGAGCTGGTCATGGACGCCATCACCAAGATCCAGGAGCGCTTCTACAAGGACTTCGGCCCTGTTGACAAGGAGAAGGAGTACAACTATTCGTGCCCGTCGACGCTCAAACCGACGCGCATCGAGTCGTCGGTCAACGGTCTCAACCAGATGTGAGTGTCGAAATGTCTTGCTGTAAGGCAGAGTGAGCAATCGGTTGACGTTGTCCGAATCGCAGCCCGCCGTGGGCCAAGGTCTCGGGGGACGTTCGCTTGTCGCCGTTCTACGACATGAAAGATGTACGTTCGATAGCCCGGTGTTTGGTATCATCCCGCACTTACCGCTTTGAGTGAATGCAGCTGATTGCCAAGATCAAGTCGTACGTCGATGACCTCAACAAGGATATCACGTCTCTGGAGGGCAAGCATGGCCCAAGTTCCAAGTACACGCTGCCAACTGAGAACCGCGAGGGCAAGCTCGAGATCACGTTCGACCCGCTGTACTTTGAGGGCATTGCGTGCTCGCTCGACTCGAACGGCTACAAGTACGCCTACCAATGCCTTTCGAATGGCAGCATATCCTCTCGACCCCTCACATGTTTTCGTGTCGTGCGTGTGCAGGGCGCTGTCGAAGGCGATCACGGACGTCACCGGAGAAGCCAAGCCCTTTTCGATCAGCGGCAGCCTGCCGCTCGTGCGCGATCTCCAGCGCGCGGGCTACGACCTCACGCTCGTGGGCTTCGGCAAGAGCGCGGTCTACCACGGCGAGAACGAGTACTGCCTGCTCAGCGACATGGCCAACGCCATGAAGATCCTGGCGCGCACCATCGAGAACGTCGAGGCCTCGGCATAAGACGATCGGCACCATTTCACGCTGGTATGCGGGGCTGTAGGCGATGAACACGAGTAGCGTTGACTGTGGATTCCAACGAGGTCAGGCGTGCATGTTGTTGGCATTCACGTCTACGAGCGTACAGCTGTCACAGGCTCACTGCCTGTCTATGGATCTTGCTGCGTACCGTACGCGGATTGCCAATCATCGCCGCCGCCTTCTTCACTTCCCGACCCGACACCAAGCCACCAAGTCGTCGAGATCTCTAATTAGTTAGCCATGGCGTCGGCGCTGCAGGACTTTGCGCTGGACGAGACGGCGTTCGTGGAGCTGCTGCGAAAGCTCATCAGCGTCTCGGTGCGTCTCCGGCTGCCGAAATGGAGCCCAAGGCCTCGACTGACGCTAGTGCGCTCCAAACCCAACAGGAGAAGGTGCAGAACGCGCCGGGCCTGGGGCTCGTGCCGCAGGAGAACCTCGTGTCGGACTTCGTGCTGGCGGAGCTCGAGCCCTTCTCGACCAGGAGCGGCGGGCTGCTGCACGTCGAGCGCGTCGAGTACGTCGCCGGCCGCGGCAACGTCATCGTCAAGTACGCGCACCCGGCGTCGGCGGGCAGCGACAAGACATTCGCGCTCGTGGGCTCGCACCTGGACGTGGTGCCGGCCAACCCGGAGGGATGGGAGCGCGACCCGTTCCAGCTCACGGTCGAGGGCGACTTCCTCTACGGCCGCGGCACGACCGACTGCCTCGGCCACGTGGCGCTCATGACGCGTGCGTGGCCGGCTGCTGCTTGTGGTGGTGGTGGGGAAGTGGATCGCTAACGGATGCGTGAGCGTAGTGCTGTTCAAGGAGCTGGCCAGGCAGCAGGTGCCGCTCAAGACGCAGGTCGTCTGCGTGCTCATCGCGTCCGAGGAGAACAGCGAGATCCCCGGCGTGGGTGTCGAGACGCTCATGGAGTCGGGCAAGATCGACTTCATCAAGAACGGTCCCGTCATCTGGGTGGACTGCTCCGACAGCCAGCCGTGCATCGGCACGGCCGGCGCCATCACCTGGACGCTCAAGGCCACGGGCAAGCTCTTCCATAGTGGATTGCCGAACCTCGGCATCAACGGCATCGAGCTCGGCATGGACGCGCTCACCAAGATCCAGGAGCGCTTCTACAAGGACTTCGGGCCGCTGGAGCAGGAGAAGGAGTACAATTTCTCGTGCCCGTCGACCATGAAGCCCGCACGCATCGAGTCGTCGGTCAACGGTCTCAACCAGATGTGAGTGTCGAGCTTGGGTAGGTTGGTTGAGCGTGCATGTTCTGACGTGAACGCGCAATGCGCAGTCCGCCGTGGGTAAAGATCTCCGGTGACGTGCGCCTGTCACCGTTCTACGACATGAAGGAGCTCATCGCCAAGGTCAAGTCGTACGTCGACGACCTGAACGCGGACATCACGTCCCTCGAGGGCAAGCGCGGCCCCAGCTCCAAATACACGCTGCCGGCCGAGAATCTGCAGGGCAAGCTCGAAATCACGTTCGACCCTCACTTCTACGAGGGCATTGCGTGCTCGCTGGACTCGACCGGATACAAGTACGCTCGATGCATTCGCTCGAAAGCTACAAGTTGTCATGGAATGTCTAACGAACGAATCACTTCGCTGCAGGTCGCTCGCCGGTGCCATCACGGACGTGTTGGGCGAGGCCAAGCCGTACTCGATCAGCGGCAGCCTGCCGCTCGTGCGCGATCTCCAGCGCGGCGGCTTCGACCTGACGCTCATCGGCTTCGGCAAGAGCTCGGTCTACCACGCGGACAACGAGTACTGCCAGCTCAGCGACATGGCCAACGCCATGAAGATCCTGGCGCGCACCATCGAGAACGTCGAGGCCTCGACTGCCTAGGCGACTGCGCCAGACCTTCTTGTAGCATGCGTGTTTCAATCCCACGGAGCTGTTCACTCGCATCGGAGCTCTCTCATTCCTTCACGTTGCACTGACGAGAGCTTTGTCATCACGTGCATAGACGATGAGCAAGATGAGTGTGCTTGATCGGATCCCGCACATCGCTGCAGGCTTGAGATCACTCTCCGTTCCGACATCAAATTGACAGCCATGGCCACCTCCTCGGGCTCAACAGCCTCATCGCTCGGCGACTTGTCGCTAGACCCCGAGGCGTACGTCGCTCTGCTGGGCAAGTTCATCAGCGTCGCGGTGGGTTAGCTCGCCAAGGCGCCGAGGTGCTGTACATGCATTAGCCGTTGCTGAGCTCTGCGCCTTTGTTTGCTTTGCCGTTGCCAGGACCAAGTGCAGAACGCGCCGAGCATCGGCTTCGTCCCGAGGGAAAACGTCATCTCGGACTTGGTGCTGGCCGAGCTCGCGCCCTTCAGTGCTCAGAACGGCGGGCCGCTGACGGTCGAGCGCGTCGAGTACGTTGAGGGCCGAGGGAACGTGATCATCACGTACCAGCACCTAGACGACCGCGAGGCGTACGCCGCCAGCAAGAAGACCCCGCCTACAATCGCGTTTATGGGCTCGCACATGGACGTGGTGCCAGCAGACCCGGAGACGTGGGAGCGAGACCCGTTCTCGCTCGTGGTCGAGGGCGGTCGGCTGTACGGCCGCGGCACGACCGACTGCCTTGGTCACGTCGCGCTCATGACTCGTGCGAGAGCTCCTGCTTCGTCGTGCTCACGATACTTTGGCTGATGGAGTTTTGCTGCTCAGAACTTTTCATTGAGCTCGTGAGGCGCGAGGTGCGCACCAAGAGCTTGGTTGTGGGCGTGCTGATCGCGTCCGAAGAGAACACGGAGATCCCAGGCGTTGGCGTTGAGACGCTGATGGAGAAGGGCCGGCTCGACTTTCTCAAGGACGGTCCCGTCATCTGGACAGACTCGTCAAACAGCCAGCCTCGCATTGGCACGGCCGGCGTTATTGCGTGGACGCTGACTGCTACGGGCAAGCTTTTTCACAGTGGGCTGCCCAACCAAGGCATCAACGCGATCGAGCTCGCGATGGACGCAGTGACCGAGCTCCAGAAGCGCTTCTATGCGGATTTTGGCCCCGTCGAGGAGGAGAAAGCGTACAACTACGCTTGTCCGTCGACCATAAAGCCGGCAAGAGCAGAATCGGCACCAAGCGGGCTCAACCAAATGTACGACTTTGCTGGAAACAACTTTGCGCTGCGCAGCTCACACTATCTAACGGGACGTCCATGGCTTCCCCTCCAGTCCTCCTTGGGCCAAGATAACAGGGGATGTCCGGTTGTCGCCGTTTTATGATATGCAGGAGGTTCTTTTGCACGGATGTTTTGCGATCAGCTGAGCCGTAAAGCTGACCAAACTGTGGTTGTTGCTTTAGATGATCGCCAAGGTGCACTCCTACGTTGACAATTTGAATGCAAATCTGGCGGTTCTAGAAGGAGAGCGCGGTCCAAGCTCAAAGTACATTCTGCCCAGCGGCAAGGCTACTGGGCATCTGGTGATTGAGTTTGAGCCCAGCTACTTTGAAGGCGTTGCCTGCTCGCTTGAAGCGCTCAGCTACAAGTGAGCTCTACTCTCGTGCCCTGCTTTGGTTCAAACGCCTGACATTTTCAATTACTCTACAGGGCTCTATACGAGGCGATTGAACATGTCAAGGGTGAAGCTAAGCCTTTCTCCATCAGCGGAAGGTACGATTGACGAATTGGTGGACAGGTGCTGTGGGAAGTCCATTCAGACTAACTGCTTTTCAATGAATTCAGTCTACCGCTTGTTCGTGATCTCCAACGCGCCGGCTTCGACCTCATCCTGATTGGCTTTGGCTTGAGCACTGTGTACCACGCAGACAACGAGTACTGTTTGCTGAGCGACATGCAAGACGCACTCAAGATCCTCGCGCGAACGATTGCGAACGTTGAGAACACGCTGTGAATTCGTGAGGCTATGCGTTAAGGCGAAATGTGTAATGTGAAGCAACAAGTGGTGTATTTGCTCAACCGTGAGGGGTAATACGGGCAATATTCAGCTATCGTATCTCCCTGCTCCATCAGCAGGATCAATGAGCCTGGTAGACTCACTCAAAGCTCCCAGGAACCCGCTTGCGCTGCCACGACATCTGGGAGAACTGAGGGCTCTGCGGAACAGTAAGCTTCTTCTTGATATCGATAATCTTCTTGGTCGCATTATTGCCTTGCTGGTCTGCCTGATGCTGACTGTGCTGTGAGTGCTGTTGTTGCTGCTGCTGCTGCTGTTGCGGTTGCTGCTGCTTGCTTGCGTTCAGCATTGCTGCTGTGACTGATGACGGTAGGCGAGAGAATGAGCGGTTGGTAAGCAGGTTGACGTAGAACAAGCGACCTGTCTTAGGATCCGTGCGTCGTGCCCACTCCTTCGGGAGCGCCATTGCCGAGCCAGATGTTCCAGAGGGTGCCATTGAGGAGGAAGTCGTGGACGATGTTGACGCGGTGCTAGAAAGTGACGTGCGACGAGCATTTATCGCTCTTGAAGCTGCCGATTCAGGAGTCAGCGATTCGGCTGATGTTGGTGTCGGCAGCTTGTTGTTGTTGCTGCTACTGCTTGTTCGGCTTGATGTCGGAACACGTGTTGTGCCAAAGATGTTGTCAAGAATCTTGGATGGGTGCTTCCACGATGACACCTTATTCATTGTGTCGTAGTAATACTCGCGGCCGCTCTTCGAGTGTGTGCGCTTGATCCAGCCATCAGGTAGTGGTGTTTCTTTCTTCGTCGGAGCTGCTGCTCGAGAAGACGATCCAGACGACGACGAGCTCGTCGTTGTTGACGACCGAGGTGTTGTACGCGTCGCAGTTGCCCCATTAGCACCTGCAGATTCGCTTGACCGATGTGTCGAGACACGCTCTGGATGCCGCACTGCGTCGCTTTTGTCGGTTTCCCCGCTGTCCTTCAGCTGATTAGAAGATGAAGCGCGTGTCATTCCACCCGTAGTGCTGCGAGCTGAAATTGGCGTTGTCTTCACTCGCGAATTTGTTGCTGCATTTGACGACGAAGAAACATTGATCGGCTGGTGGACTCGCGAGGAAGATGTGGTGGAGGACACCAGCGAAGCGCGTGAGTGCCCCCATCGCTCGCTGTGGTCTGCACTCCCCGAGCTTGCGTCGTTGTTGCTGGGATGGTGGCTGCTATTATTGCTGCTGGAAGAATGGTGGCTGCTCGATCGACTCCGAGCTGTTGCATGCCGTTCGTCTTCATCGCGAGCGTCTCGATGGCTATTAACTTGTCGTGAGCCTGAAGTGGAAGCACTCTTCGGGCGACTGAGTCGGTTTGCTGACGACGAAGACGTAGTTGCTCGTCGAGAATGATCAACCACCTGAATAACTTCCTGTGGTTCATCTTCCGCGTCCGAATCCGAATTTGCTTGCTGCTGTCCACTATGGTGAGGAGGCCGCTCCTTTTCGTGATCGTGCAGGGTAACAGGCGAGTAATTACCCTGTTGCGCCCGCCTGCCATTGACAGGAGAATCGGATTCGCACTCGTCTGTTTCTGGTCCAATCGGTTCCTTTGCTGTGGCGACTTCACGGCGATGCGTTTCCTCCAGAACAACCGTAGTATCCTTGTTGCCATCAAGTGACTCAACGAGCAATGAAGAGGCTTCATCTTCATCGTCGTCTCCTTCGTCGTCGCTGAATCGATCACCTCCAGCAGGATTGCTGATCTCTTTGCTCGATGTCGAAGCCGTAGTTGGGCGATCGATCTTTGTGGCACCATTCACAGCCACTTGTTCTTGTTCAGTTTGATGTTGTTGCTGCTGCTGGTGCTGCTGCGCAGGCTCACTGCGCTTCAGAGATGACGGTGCTGCGCGTGCACCGTCTTGCTGCAGGAGTCGAACCTCGGCTTGGATGAGCGAGCGAAGGTGTGAGAGAGGGAAATCTTGATAGTCGAACTCAAAGTCGAATGCTCGGCCGACCTTGAACTCGGGTGGATCTCCCAGCTGGGCACGGATGGCCTTGAAGTACGGGTGAGCGAGAGCTTGACGAGCCGAGATGCGTCGCTCAGGGTTGATGCATAGCAGACGTCTCAAGAGACTGAGACCTTCAGGAGATGCACGTCGGAATGTCTTCGCCAATGCCGAAGGTGAGCAGGGCGGCAAACTCTCAAGGAATGCAAGTGCGTCGCCTTCCACGCCATATCCACGCTTGTCCGCTGTAGGAACTGGGAGTACGCGGAAAACACGCGTGAGCTGGTCGATGAAGTCAGAACCTGGAAACAGCGGCTTCCGATTCAGCAGCTCGCCAAAGATGCAGCCAATTGACCACATATCGACAGCCTCGTTGTAAGCTCCATTGGGGGCGAGCATAATCTCAGGTGGGCGGTACCAGCGAGTTACAACATATTCGGTCATCAGCTCCTTGGCGCGATCACTTGAGTGGTGTGGCTGCTGTTGTCCGTCGCCATCCTTAGCATGTTGAGGGACGTAACGCGACAGCCCAAAGTCCGTGATCTTGACATCGCAATTGCGACTAACAAGAATGTTTCCAGGCTTGAGATCTCGGTGGAGCACGCCGTTTTCATGAAGTGCAAGAGCACCACAAAGCAGCTGGTACATGATGGCTCTGCACGATGCCATGAGTCAGCCACAAGGTTGTAAAGCAACGATGACAGAGTTGACGTACGCGATGTGAGCTTCTTCAAGCTTGGTTTTGCTCTGGATGAGCCTGTGTAAATCTGTATCGACGAGCTCCATCATAATGTACAGCTCATCCTTCTCGGTGCAAGTGCTAAGATTTTGCAGCGAAGCGATCTGCCAGTAGAGAATGTCAGCTCTGAAAATCAAAAGTGCGGTCACAAACAAGCGCGTACGTTAGGGTGATGGCCAAAGTACCGCATGAGACGGATCTCCCGCAGTGTGTGCTTGGCGTCCCACTCATCTCCGGCCATCGGTGTGATCTTCTTGATCGCGACATTCTTCTTGGACACCGCATCACTTGCAGCGCTGTTGGAATCCGCGTTAAACGTTAGAATCGATGCAGCCACTCAAATCTCGAGCAAGAACGTACCAGACGATTCCGTAGGAGCCCTCGCCAAGAACTTGTAGCGGCTTGTAGCTCGTTGGGATGTTGAATTCGCAGCCCTTGATGGTGAAGCCACGACCGGCAGCACAATCGTTTGCCATTGAAACTGCAGTGGTCGGGGTTGCCGTGGCGGAAGCTGCAGATGCTTTTGCATCGGTAGGTACTTTAGTAGCTGTCGTAGCAGCTGGGTTTGTAGCAGCCGCTGCATTTGCCTTGGCTGCCGCAAGTTGTTCCTTCCGCTTGCTGCGAAGACTGTCGTCCTGCTGGCTGAAAGCTCGGACTTCCTCGCAAATGTACTGGCGCAGAGTTGCGAGTGGTAGTGACTGCGCCTCAAATGCAAACTCAAGAGAATGGTCGAGGCGCAATGAAGCGATCTCACCCCACTCGTCTTTGACGCCGTCGAAGAACGGGTGGGCTAGAGCTGCGTCAGCAGAAAGCCGCTCCTTGGGGTTGAAGCAAAGCAGTTTCTTGATCAAGTCGCATGCGAGAGCGTTGTTTTTGGACAATTTGTCTAAAGCATCGGCTGGTGCAGGAGGCAGCGACGACAAGAACTTGAGTGCGTCTTTGTCGATGGTGTACCCACGGTGCTCAGGCTCAGGCACGGGAATTACCTTGAAGACGCGTGTAAGTTGGTCCATAAAGTCCGCGCCTGGAAACATGGGCTTCCGCGCAAGCAGCTCACCAAGAATGCATCCAACAGACCACATGTCAATCGCGCCGTCGTAGCAGCCGTTTGGTGCGAGCATGAGCTCCGGGGGTCGGTACCAGCGCGTCACAACATACTCTGTCATCGGCGAGATAACTGCTGATGCACCACCTTCCTCATTCTTGCTACCAGCTTTGGGGATCATCCGAGCGAGGCCAAAATCTGTGATCTTGAGCTCACAGTCTTTGTTCAAAAGAAGATTGCCAGGCTTGAGGTCGCGATGCAACACGCCGTTGTCGTGCATGGCCTTGACCCCCGACAAGATTTGGTACATAATTACTCGAATGTGGCCGTCTGAGAGCGGGCACGAACTCTGGATCAGCCGATGCAAATCGGTGTCAGCGAGCTCCATCATCATGTACAGCTCATCCTTCTCCTGGCACATGCTCAAATCCTTCAGGGCAATGATCTGTTGCACTCAGCGGTCAGAAAACAAGGCAAAACAAAACTCACGGTTTTGTTTGACAGGAAACGTACGTTTTCATGAGCCCCGAGGCAGCGCATCAGGCGAATTTCGCGCAGTGTATGTGTTGCATCCCATTCATCTCCAGCCATGGGTGTGATCTTCTTGATAGCTAGCTTTTCGCCCGTCTCGCTGTTTTTCACCGAGCATACCACGCCGTAGGAGCCCTGGCCGATAGCGTCAAGTGGTTGGTACTTGCTCGACACGTGGAATGTGCACCCATTAAGAGTGAATCCATTGTCATGCACGACGGGTGTTGCACGCTCCCGCTTCGCCATAGCGCCGTCAAATACTTCGCCTGAGGCTGAACGTCGTAAGTCGGAATCCTGGTGCTTCTTTTTTTCCCAATATCTAGATCATGCACGGGGTCCTATCGATGGAGGTGACAGGAGGCAACAAGCCCGCAAACACTAGACCAATCGGTGTGCCACTTGCACCAGCGATATACACAAGTGGCCAACCCGTTCAAAGGCGGGGAGCTGCTCAGCATGAGTTTCAACTCCAACTTCTCAACCTTTTCCAGCACCATTAATAGCGCCGCTCTATATTGCTCAGTCCCACGGAGTTTTGAAACGCGGGCCTCGAAATATGTCAACGGAACACTTTCCACGCGAAACGACCTGCCGGATTTGCGATGGCTGCGTCGTCATTGCCGACAGTGATACTTGAGGTACACGTGAGGACATATTTTCACGGGCTCTCATTCTGCCTCATTCGATCAGATCACACCTCCTACGTCGAGCCCCGTGTGCCGGACACGCATGTCTTGCCAATTTCGTGCTGCCATTAAACTAGGCAACTAAAACGGGAGCTTCCACCACGAGATGAACTCGGTCCAGCTGATAGCGCCGCTGAATCCGTGTCGGGATCGTCGACCGAGTGAGCAAATCCCCCAAAACTTGGGAGCTGCACGTATTCACTAAAAAAAACGCACCTCTGGTCACTGTCAAACTCCTTGGTCAAGTACTGGAGCTCAATGTCCGAGAGCGGCTCGCCCAGGTCCTCGGCAATGTCCCGCAGCTGCATGCAACAGCCAGCAACAGGCCACGTTGGAAAGTCAGACGCTCGAAAACCACGTAAAACCTCAGTGGGGATGCAGCTCACTTCGTCAATATCAATATCTCCCGAGCCGTTCTGTTCCATCAAGCTCCACGAGTTAGCTTCAGAACGCTCAAGCACAGCAACAGCACTTTTATTTTCGAGAGCCCACCGACCTGGTCGTAGTCGTCGAAGATCTTCTTGAGCTCGCGCTCGTGCTCCTCCGACAGAGCCGACGCCTGCCCAGCACCGCGTCCAACGCACCGCAGCAGCATCAATATCGCGATTAGATTACCTCCGTCGTCTCCATAACGAGCCTGGCAGCGCACCATTCCTCCGCGGCAAATGTGGTTCTGCCACTGCGACCGCTCAAGATCCAAGGCAAGGCTTCCATAATATACATGTAGTATCCAATTCTAAAGGTTATTGGGGAGGTTATTCCCTATGATCTCCAAATAAAAGAAGCATTCGTTTCACTACCATAATAATATACACAGGTTTTGGCTTGATTCGCAAGGATCGCCATTTTTCGATCGCCCATTAGCTGATCCACTCGCCATGCGCGTCCTCGCTCTGCTGCTCGCGGCGCTGGCGCTGCTCTCGACCGCCGCAACCGGCGCGGAGCGGCGCCCGAAGCGCTCGAAGGCCTGCGACGACGGCGTGGCGCGGCCGCGAGGCGTTGTGTGCCCCTCCGAGCCCACGTGCACCGACGGCTCGCAGCTCAAGGCGCTGCAGCACGGCTGCTTCTACTGCGTGGACCCGCAGACGTGCTACGTGGCGTTCGCAGCGGGCGGAGATGGGCAGGAGACGGAGACTGCAGCCGGAGCCGAAGCCGCGGCCGCGTACGAGCTCACGCCGGTCCCGTCGGCCAATGCGCAGCAGCCGAGCGGCAAGGGCGTCGCCATGGTCAAGTCGAGCGCCGGAGCTGCAAACGCAGCGCTGTCAGTGGCTTCAAAGGACGACTCGGCAGCCGCTGGAGCGAGCTTCAACGTCAACAACTTGGTGTTCGCGGCGCCGGTCGCGCTGGCGGTCGTGGCCGCGCTCGTGGCGCTGCGGGCGCGCAGGGCCAAGCCGAGTGGCGCGCACAAGTTCCAGCGGCTGCAGGAGGAGGCGGCGACCGAGGAGATCAACCCGTTCTGCATCGCGGTGCTGCAGCAGGAGGACGAGGGCGAGCTGAAGCTGGAGCTGGAGCTGAGCGAGGAGGAGACCAAGCAGGGCGAGGAGGACGAGGACTGCGACGCCGAGGCCGTCGTCGTCGCGCGCTCCATCCTCGACGACGTCGAGGAGGAGGGCGACGAGGCTCTGTGAGAGAAGTGGGAAGATCGGTCGGTCGGTCGGACTCGAACGTAATGCACGCCTCAGTTTTGTTAGTCGCTCGACTCCTGCCGCTCGTACACGACGGCGCCGTCGCGCGTGACGGCGCGCAGCAAGTACTGGGGGTCGATGACGCCCCGCTCGCCGAGGCCGGGGCTCAGGATGACGTTGTTGCTGGAGCGGAAGAAGCGCACGCCGCCGGCCATGGCGCGCTCGGCGTCCACGTAGACGAGCAGGTCGCAGTCGGCGCGCATGCCGCTGACGACGCCGTGGGCCTCGGACACGGCCTCCATGGGCGTCAGGTGCACGTGGTTGCGCGCCATGCGCGAGAGCCCCGTCTCGAGGATGCTGGGCCAGAGCCGGCGGTAGGTGCCGTGGATGCACGTGGGGATCTCTCGCGGGTCCTCGATGTGCTCGAGCAGCGCCTCGTCGCTCACGAGCCGCAGCGAGTGGCCCTGGTTAGCGCGGATGAACGCGTTCCCTCCCTCGTCCACCGCCAGCGAGAAGCGCCGCTTGTCGCTCGAGCGCACGACCGCCTCCACCTGCTGCACCGAGTAACCCTGGAAGAGCGGCAGCGCCAGCAGCGCGTCCAGCGCCACGAAGCCCGACGGCCGCATGGGCAGCGCCAGCTCCTGCGCGCCGTGGCGCAGCGCGAACGCCAGCGTCTTGGACAGCCGCACCTCCGGCGGGTCGTCCCTCCGGCCCTTGCGCCGGTGGCGCTTGGCTGGTTGATGGCCGCTCATTATTATCACTTGTGGCGGCTTGGCTCCATCTACACCATCACTCCGGAGAAAGGACGGAAGAGCTCCTGAGGCCTCGGCATGGACAGCCGGCTGCCGGCGCTGTTCCCGCGCAGGTTCTACCTGGACCTGGTGGACGACGACTGGATCGCCGACAAGCTCTCGGACGACGGTGCTTACTCTTGTGCGTGGATGGCTTTGGCCAAGCTGACGATGGAGGTGAGAGACAGAGATCGAGATCCCGGCGGGGCTGGACGTGGACCCGCAGGGCGCCGAGAGCCCGACCGGTGCGTGGATAATCCTCGCTGGAATATCAAGCCACCGCTCATGCTGACAAGCTGCTGCTGTTTACCAGGAGAGCCGCCGGGGCTGACGGCGGAGGACAAGGTGGACCGATGGAATGACCTGGGGCTCGACATGTGGGCGCGGGACGCCGCCTAGGAACAACTTAGCACATGCAGCGGTCGGCGCTAGTCAATCCAATAGCATTCAAACTAGGTTAGCTTCGTGGATTTGGGTCCTGCTGGGTCCTGCTGTCTCAAAGCCCACGTAGGAGATCATCGAGGGCGTCCCCTCCTCCAAGGGACTCGGACGAAAACTCGGCGCAGTTTGGCAGCTCGATCGCCCGCATAGTTTCGTGGATGAACTCGAACGTTGGACGCTGCGCGGGATCAGCGTCCCAGCAGCGCTTCATGAGTTGCTGCACGAGGGAAATCGTCTTCAGAAATTAACATCATGGCTATCAGAATCGTCAAGGCTGCAGTACCTGACACTCAGGAGGGCAATCTAGTGTTGGAATACGGAGCCGCTCGCCTGCAAGGACCTTCTTGCGGATGTCGGAAACATCGTACCCTCGGAATGGGATGTCGCGAGCGAAGATCTGGCACAGCATTAGCTTCCAAACAACCTCGTAGGAGAGATTTGGGTGCATACCTCCCATAGGAGCACACCGAACATGTAGACGTCGACTGCCTTGGAGAACGGCTTGCCGCTCAGCAGTTCAGGTGGCATGTAGCTCGGAGTGCCAGCGCTCGTGATTTTCGTCCTATACCCCATAAAGGTGCGAGTCAGGCATCGCATAACAAGAAATTGGCACCGAAACGGTGGGTCTACCTAACAAGGCCAAAGTCGCACAACTTCGCGACTCCCGTCACGTCGAGAAGTACATTCGCACTCTTGAGATCGCTTTTCATCAATAGAGATGAGCAACCAGGTGAGATAAATATCATGGCACGAGTACAAAACACATTAATGTACCGATGGATGACTGCTGGGGCTTGCTCATGCAGATACCGCATCCCACAAGCAACGTCCTCCTTTGAGGGCAATAACGATCGTGTGAATCGTAATCTATGGGATAGGTCGCAAATGTTTGAGCGACATACCGCGATACGTGTGAGCTGGTGAACGCTGAGAAAGTGGTTGGTCACGTGTAGCAAGTGGTGTAACGAGTGCTCGCACAACTCCATGACCATACACATTCGCGGCGGCTCAATGCAGGCGCCGATTAGAGTGACCACATTCGGGTGATGCAGTTTGCTTCTCATCCGTTAGATGCTTTTAGAGGAGAGCCAAGAGCATTATAATGTGCCTACCTCATGACGAGCAGCTCATCCATGAATTCTTGCTGCAGCACCGCATCCACTCGGGGATCAAACTGCAGCTCACAGTTCGTCAGCTCACAGCTCACAGCTCACAGCAGTCAAAGACTCGGCAAACGGGTCCCGACCAATGTCTTGAGCGCCACTGGCTGTTTGTGGAAGATGCCGCGGTGCACGAGCGCGACGCCGCCCCCACCGATCGACTCGGACACAGTGATGTCTCGGAACGGGATATTCAGCCAGGTCGATGCTCCGTGGGCGTAGTCATCGCAGCTCCCCGAGTCTTGTCGCGCTCTGGAACTCGGCGGATGAACAAACGGCGCCTGCGCCTCGACCTGCGTGAGGAAGTGCGCCGACGGCTGCCGCCTCCGCTCGTGTGCCAGGTGGTGCTGACCGTCCATCTCGCCCGCGCCTCGCAGCATGGCGCTCGAAGATATCTCCAGGCGAGCTTCCGTCTACAATTAGCGCCAACCGCTTTCGTGTTGAAGTCCAACACATGGCTACACGCACTTACTGAATGGCTACACGTCCAAAGTCCGCGCACCTACCGTCGCCTCCCGCGCACCTAGCGTTTGATTGGCGACCACCAGCCCGCGCATACAAATCCCCATACTGAAGAGCGACAACTCGCCACCAAGAGTCGACAGCAAGCAGGCGCTCAGCATGGGTCGGCAGCAGCGCGCCCGCAAGTCTCGCGCGCACGCGGCCGCCGCGCACTCGGGCGCGCTCCACAAGCAGCAGCAGCAGGTGCAGGCGCAGGCGCAAGCGGATGCGTCGGCCATGGGCGCGGCCGCGGTGGCCGCTGCGTTCGCGGACGCCGACGCGGCGGAGGAGCTGGAGCCCGTGGACGCCGAGCGCAGCGGCGACGAGGCGGGCGAGGGCGAGGGCGAGGGCGAGGCGCTGAGCCGCGGGCAGCGCAAGCGGCTGAAGCGGCGCGCGGCGTTCCTGAAGAAGATGGGGCTCGTGCGGCGCGTGGCGCAGGAGAAGGCGCAGAGCAGCAAGCAGCGGCGCGAGGGCGCGTTCGCAGACATCGCCGAGCTGCAGGCCGCGCTCTTCCAGGCCGACGCGCCCGCGGACGCCCACCAGGCAGCCAACAAGTCGGGCGGAGCAGCCAAGGGAGAGGGCAAGAAACGCCAGCTCAGCGGCAAGCAGCGGCAGAAGCTCGCGGTCAGGGAGCTGGGCCAGCTGCGGGCCGTGCAGACCCACCCCAGCTTCCAGGGCGACCCGTTCGCGGCCATCCAGCTGCACCTGCAGAACACGGTTGTCAAGGCCAACGAGGCCACGCTGGCAGCGGCCAGCGCCAAGACTAAGGCCACGACCAAGGGCATGGACGTCGAGTAAGTGTATTAGACCGGATGAATAGATGGATGCTCGAAAGGTGTGGATATGATTGATCGACCGCACACGCACTGCATACTCAGCCCTACTCGGTGTTGCACAACAAGCAGACGCCACGCAGACCCCAGTGCCGCGGCGGCCGGCCCGGCGGGCACTTCATGGTCACCATGAAGATGAAGTACCGATCCGTTCTCGTCGAATACTTGTAGCACGGACACTCGAACGGGCCCGCAGCTCCGTATAACTCGCGTCGAGACTTCATCTCGAGGTCCTTAGACATACTGTTAACGTGCAGAACTGGCAGCGACGTGAACAGCTTCTTCGGCTCCGACTCGACGATCGTGCCGTCCGACTTGCTCCACGTCGCCCCCTCCATGAACAAACCGTAGATGTACACGCCTTCTCCCGGAGGAGCTCGCACTTGCTCCGCGCGCTCAAACTGTGTAACTTCAGTGTGGTACACTACGTCGTCAAGTGCCCACTTGTCTGTCTTTGAGTGCTTGCGCGTGACTTCCTGCTTCATGGCTGTTAGCATACCCTGAGGGTTGAAGAAACCCGTGAGCCAGAAGCAGTTAGGGCGTCGAGTGTTGAGCCACGTGCGGTTCTGCTCGTCTCGTGACAGTAGCGACGAGAACCAAAGTCCGAGCGTCGGCAGAATCCACGAGAACTCGTCACCAACCGATGTGCGAAGCCATGCGGGAGGCACCTTTGCATCGAAGATTGCGTCCAGTGTCATGCTCAACTCCTCGGTCATCACCACTTCACCACGGATCGCCATTTGCAGTTGCTCCAGCATATTGCGCACCTTGCCAATGACTCGTTGCAGACGCTGGATCTCCTGGAAGAGGAAGATGTTGAGTGGGATTGCAAGGCCACCAAGCTTATTGATCTTCGCCTTGTAGTCATCCTCGTTGTAATCCTCTGGAAGGCGCTCGAGCAGCTCCCGAGCCTTCTCACACACGACATCTTCTCGCGATACACCAGAGGATCCTCCTCCGCCCTTAGGCTGCGTGTCGGCCAAAGTTGTCAACAACGTGTTGACTTCTTTGACTCGATATGTTAAATCGGCGTTAGGGTGCAATCCGAAGATCTCGGGCGAGTCAATCTCGGGCAACGTCATGCAGAAACCGCGATAGTCGTCGATGTTATCTGCGACCGGGATGCGGTAGTTAAAGTCACCAGGGAAACGGAAGATTGGCTCTGCCGGATTATAGCTGAAGCTAGCTGCGCATACTTCAGGGGTGAGGCACCACTCCGCATAGAAATTGAACAACCTTCGGTCCATATTGTCGGTAATCTTGCCGCCGTATTGTACCTCTGCAACCATGTACTGCAGCGTTGGCCATGAAATCGGCCCATTGTAGAGGTGCTTTTCGAGGAAGATCGTACACGCCGACAGATCACCATTATTGTACTCATACGGGATACCCCACCCAAGGGGTCCAAACTTCTTCCGTTCAATGACGACAGAATGCATGAAACACAGATTGAAGAGCAATTGTCTCCACTGGACGGTTTCCACACGCTCCAGTTTGTCTTGATCCACCATGACTGTGTATGAACGTAATATACCCGCCCGTAGACCCTGAGGTGGTTCGTTCGTGACTTTGGTTGACATTTGCAGCAATCCCAGGGGGAACTGGTCGTTTGGAAGCGCGGTTAGGAATAACCGGAATCCTGGATCCATTGTCTCGACCAGCTTCAGCAGAATGTCCTCCATCTGCTCCATTAGCTCCAGACCCAGCTCACAGTTCTGCAGCAGCACCCACGTTCCATTGACAACAGCAGCGTTAATGGCTTTCAGAGCAACAGGCTCCTGGCCTTCGCCCATTGATACAACTGCAGGCGAAGGGTGTTTCCGCTTTCGTGCAAGCTGTTCAATACTTTCAGTTGGATCGGCACCAATCGAGAGAAGGAAGATGACAGGAGTTTCTGCACGCATCTCTTCAAAAATGCTCTCAATGGTGTCAGTGACCGGTTCAACATACTTCGGACCCATTTGCTGAGTGTTCCGGATGAACTCCTTGGTCGTGAGGATCGTCCGATCCATACGAAGCGAGCGAACCAATAATAGTTTATAGTAAGGACCGATGGTCTCGTTTTCGGCAATTCGCGTCTCGTAATCAGGAATCATAACCGTTTCGGGCTCGTTATCTTCATACCAACGCCGCCACATTCCTTCATTCGACGACATCTCGTGGGGCAGGTTTGCAAAGAATTTACAGCTTTGTGCGAGCTCGATGATGTTGAGCCAAGCCTCATTTGAAAGCCAAGAAAACGGTTTCCGTCTTACAGAGTTGATGTCGAGTGCAGCACCACCACGAGTCAAAAGCACCACTTCTTCTCGCGTCAATAGATTGTCCGTGACCAAAATTTTCAGTGTAAGTAGCAGAACGAATGTAAGCTTGTCACGCTCGTAGAGTCCGCGATTGATGTATCGATATGCAATGTACGTCATGCTCTCTATGATATTCGCAACACGCTTGGACGCCAGAGCTGCCTTCTCCGCCACGTCCATTGACTTCATAAACAGCGCCAAGAACTGGTTCAAAGACGTCTGGTACATACAGTTAATAAGCGAAGTTTCGACGATGGAGAAATATAACACTGAGCCTCGTGTTGCCACCGGTCGGAATTGCTCACGCTTCTCGTTAATCGACTTTCGCGTGTCTGCAGCTGCAACCAGTTTGTCCTTGACCTCGCCAGCCTTTTCTTTGGTGTTTGCAAGCACTCCAATTAGCTCTTCATCTTCAAGTAAGTTGCCGGTATTCGATGTCAACCGCTCCAGTAGTGACGCGTCAAGCGCGAGCAACGACTTGGTGTTCAAGTTGACATCTTCAAGCACTTGGGCAAGCTGCTCTTCTAGCGCCTTCTGTTCTTTTCCAATCACACGACCAAGAAGCTGCTCTTCGAGACCCTTGATTGTCACTGTGAAGTCGATCACAGTCGTCTTGGCTTGTAACTCTGGACCAAAGTGCGGGTTTGGCAATCGCGTGATGAAATACATTGAAAATGCCGGATTGAATTCCATGTTCTTGTCCGACACGTTGATGGACATGCTTCGACCCTTGATAATAATCTGCCTCTCAAGAACGGGATCAAGCATCGGATCAATCTCTTCTTCTACACCGGCAACAATCAGTGCCTTGCCTTCGCCCATACAGAATTCGAGCTGGTCTTTGAGCTTTGGGTGATTCAAAGATGTTGTACCATAGCTTGGCACACGATCTGCCTCCTTGTTCTTGATCCAAGAAAGTGCTTGGCCCTGCGGATCAACAAGTAACGGGTATCGTGACGATCGTGTCACCATGATACCGTTCTGGATGGACAGAGAGTCTGTAGGCAAGCCTTGCATGTTCCAGTCGCCCACTGTGCCAATATCAACAAGGAAGTTGATCACATCCATGTCAACAGTGACGGGCACACTCCGCGTCTCGCAGTCGGCGATAAATTTGCTCTGTACCATATACGACCGGAAATCCTGGTTGAAAGGTCCGCAGTATGACACAAATGCGCACGCTACAGCACAATCACCCACAAGCCTGCGCTTGAGATCAGCGAAGTTGTTAGAGTCATCGGTCCAACGCACGCGTTCGCCAGCCAGACCGTTAATCAGGTCAGACGCTTGCTGCATCTTGCGTGCCAGCGCATTCGCACCATCTTCAATTCGCTTCTTTTCGGCCATTTGCGACTCAAACATGTGTTGAAGCTCTGCCAAACGCTCTTTACACTTCGAGAGACGATACTCAGCTGCTGCAAGAGCCTTGTTTGCTGCCTCCATTTGTCCTTCTGCAATCATAAGTGCCTCAAGCTTTGGTTTGACTACCTTCGACGCCTCGTGGTAAAACTTCATAGCGCGCACCCACGTGCATAGACCTTCAGCAGCAGACGAAGCGTTTTTAGCAACGCTAGGAAGGAAACCTTCTAGGTCCATGTATGGAGTGAGTAGCTCGATCGTCTCTTCGTTGATCATGTCTTTGCCCACCGCACCAAACTGCTGGACATTCTTCAGGAAATTGGAGTCGCTCATAACAGATTGGGCATAGGGCGTGAATGATGTCTCAATAAAGTCAATCTCCTGCTTGGCCACGTTCAACTTAGTAGGTTTAACCGGGTTGAGCTGGTTTTTGAACAAGATTAGCACGCCATCAAACACCAACCGAATAATATCGGCAGGCTTGGCGAGTTTCTTGACCTCACCAATATGTGCAGGCTTGATAGAGTCAATAGCAGTCTCTGCTTCTTCGACAAATGGCTTGGCCTTTGCCAAATCTCTCTCACATAGCTCTTTTTCTGCTGAAATACGAGCGGCATCTTCCTCACACTTGTGCTTGATTTGGGACACCTGCTCTCCCTCTTTGTGCGCTTCAGCCGAAGATACCTGAAGTGACTGAAGCATTGCGTTCGTCTCCTCAGTTGCTTTCTCTAGCTTGATTTGCTCGTCCGCAAGCACAACGGACATTGCTCGCACGTCTTCAGCTCCTTGAATTAGCTTTTTGAGACCAAGATTAACCCGTTGCTCCTTGACTTTGATCTCCTCGAGCTTGACACTGTACATCTTCTTGTAACTCTCGATGAAACTCAAATATGATTTGGGCGTCTGGTACACGCGGCGACGCATTTTCTGGAAGTACTCATCGCACAAGTCGGTCACCATTCGGTGTACCGTACCCATATGCGTCATCAGCGCCAACTTGGTAGCGGTGTCACACTCGATTGGGTAGTCCTGGATAAAACCCTTGGACACAGCAATTAGAGCATCTTCTGGCCACGGAAGGAACCAGTCGATCGTAGGTCCACTGATGAGACCGGGGAACTTGCGTGCACGGTCGGCAAACTTGGCGTTCAACGGTGACATACATAATACAACGTGAAGATTGTCACGAACACAGTCGGTGAAGTACTGTTTAAGGTTGGTTTGACTCTCAGCTTGTCCAGGTCGCTCTTTGATGAACGAATTACGCAAGTCGGCCGTCATGGCCATCATTTCGTCTTTAGCAAATAGGCCAGCAACTTCACCAGTCATTAGGATCGAGTTGATCAGCTCCAAAAAAATCTCATTCTTGATTTCTGCGTCAGTGAAAAGGAAAGTTGTCGACTTTCGCTGATGGCCAGCTGACTTGTAAAGCAATCGAATATCGTCCATGAACGAATTCGTGTTGTACGTTTTGGTCAGTACAACTTGGAATATGGCCGATCCTGCCATGTATGCGGCCAAACGTGTCAACGACTGTTTACCAGATCCACCGACACCAACGAGAAGCGCAGAGCCGCGCGGCATCTCGAGCAGACGGGAAATGCGCAGCAAGTGACCCAACGCGTCGTCGAACAGCACAAGTCGCATACTGCGCTGTGGGAATTCGGTGTTGTACTTTTCAAGGAACTCAAGCACTCGGCTCCGAATGTCCTCGATGCGACCGCCAGGCTCGTAGACCTTCAACGCGGCATCAGCGACTGCGCCATCTTCATCCTCCTCCGGATCACGAAGAAAGTTGACCATGTTATAGGACTGACGGCTAAACGTCTCCATCTCCTCTCCAAACTGTGACTTGATGAGCTCTCGCATATACGAGCCATAGATATCCTTGTCCTTGTGGTTTGTTAGTTTGTCACAAAATACGCGCTCACATTCGTGCTTCCATGTCAGTAGAATTACTTGCCCAGGCTCCATTTTATCGAGTTTTTTCTGCGTCACCCGAATGCCTCCACCGCTTGTGAACGTTTCAGGAGGTGTTAGAAGTACACCCTGGAAAACACGACTGAGTTCTCGCATGTTGAAGATGTAGTGGAATTTTGCTGGCGTTGGCAGTAGCTTTGCTTTGACGTAATTCCACAAGTCAATTGTCGCGCGAGTCAACTTGTTGACTAGCTGCAATGCATCTTTGCTGTATGTATCCTTGTCAAAACGTCCAGCAAGCATTTGCCCGTAAATGTCATCAATCGATGTAAGCGATGGCAAAATGAGATTGAAGAGGAAAAACTGGCGCTTAAGCCGATTCGGGATATCGTTACGACCGCCACCAGGGTGCCCCATAGCACCAACATACTGCAGATCTTCACACACTTTGAAGTCACCCCGACGATCCTTTGCGAGGAAACAAAATCCGCTGAGCTCAATGATCATACGTACGATCTCGAGTGTAGGCTGATCGCCCCATGCGTTGACTAGAGGCATACTCAGATCATCCAAAAAGACAGTCATCTTCTTTCCTCCAGGAGGTCCAAAGCTCTTACCACCACGCTTATCCAGCTCTGACTCAACTGCGTTCTGGAACATGAATGGAGTTGTAGCACTAGAGAAATTGACTCGCTTGATCATCATTGTGTCCGGATTCAGATCGTTGAAGAACATCAGCGCGGATGATGTTTTCGCGGTACCGGGTCCACCAACCAAAAGGACTGCCTTGCGCTGCTTGTGGAGATTCTCTATCAAGTAGAGCGTACGGACCGAGTCCATCGTGGGGACAAGCAGGTTGGAGAAATCAAGTTGCTTGCTGCCCTTCGGGTACTCCCATTTGGCCGGTCGCCACAACTTCCACTCGAACGTCTGTGCATCTACAAAATACTCGTACACAGTCTGTCCCGGTTCGCATTTTGGCAACAGTGAATTGTCATCGTATTGCCGTAGCCACTCGTCGAACTTATTACGGTCTTCTTGCTCCAACAGGGACCCAAGAGACCAGCAGATGCAGTACAAATACAGTTTCTCTAGTTGAATTGCAAGCTTGGCAGGATCATCAGGCGTGATAGTATTGCCGTGCTCACCAAGTAGCAAACCAGTAAGCAGGTTAAAGAGCCGAGAAGCTTGGCCGATTCGGGAAACAGGCATGACTCCACTTGTATTGCGGTTTAGGTAGTCAAAGCAATGGCCTGGGTTGATGGGCGAATTTTCACCCATGTACTTCATGAAGAGCGAGCGCAAGATTGCTTGTTGGCTTTCAGGCCGCTTACGAATCCAAGCCTCAACAACTGGGGCCCAGTCAAGATCTGTATCACTGATAAACACAATTCCTGCGCGTGACACCGTAGCTGGACTAGCATTCACGAGTGTCTCAACCTCAAACATGAGCTTTACATTATCTGTCATGGGCATTCGGTCACCGTTTGCGAGCGTCAAAATCTTGTTGTCGTCCAGGACCGTGTTCAAGTCCTCAATCCAAATGGCGTCCACCGGTCCGTCACATGTCATCCACATGATGAATTTGTTGCTCTTCTGGTTGTACTTAGCCCACATGGCTGCAAACACACCTGTTGTCCACTCACCCGACATGGGATCCACCTCGCCGTACATTTCGGCAGCTCGAATCGCCTTTGGGTTGAGCTTAGACTGTTTATGGGTGATAGTAGTTGTGACTGTCAGTGCCTGCATCAGGACATCAAAGATCTTGGTCTTTCCGCCACCAGTAGGACCCACCAACATGATACCGTGACGCACAAGCTGGGTCTCGTACAGCTGAATGACCTTGTTGAACCATCCAGGATGGTCAACAAGTCCAGCCTTCTCGATTTCTACCTGCAACGCTGCCTGGAGATCAGGGTACGAACCCTTAGGGGGGAACTGCGTGGTCGGGAACAAATCTGCGAGAAGTGAAAGGAACAGCGGCACATCTTGGGCCACAAGCTTGGATAAGTTCATATCACGCAGTGTCTGATACAAGAGCTTTGACTCCGAGTCATTACGGTTGTCACGTTTGATCTTACCAGCACTTCGCAGCACTGCCAAAATGTTTCGTAGACCCCAATCGTAGTGCTTCTGCGCTGAAAGCTGCTCCTTACACGTGTTGTATAGAATGAAGAACTTCTTAGCGAGCTCACCGTACTCCGAGTACCCGACCGAACATAGTTTGACTTTCATGATAATCTCAAAGTCCGGCACCATCATAGCGACACCACGAAACAAAGCCTTGAGGTTCTCCGGTAACTCTTGACGGCCAGCATAACCTGGGTTCATCGTGATGAAGTAGCCACACACTGGCGTGAGCAAGATGTTTTGCGGATCGCCGGGGAACTGGAAGTACTTGGCACCCGTCTTTTTGGCATTCTGGATCGCAAGCACTTGTTGCGCAACGACAGACAACACAGGAAGCAGAATACGATTGAACTCATCGAAACAACCCCACAGACCTCCCTGACACAAACCCTTGAAGATCTTGGCACAGTCAGTATACTTTTGCTGATCAGTACAGTTAGTCACAACGACGTAGATACCAAGTGTACGCCCAAGATCTTTGACCGTCTCAGTCTTGCCCGTACCAGCTGGCCCTGCCGGTGCCCCACCAAAGTACATGCCCAAAGCCTGCGCAAGTGTAATGTAGCAACGATCCGTGAGTGGTGTGACCACAAGTCGTTCTTTTGAGCCGAGATATTCGTATTGGTAATTGAAGTCAACATCGGTAATCGAGATCACACATGCGCCGTCTGCATTGAACTCGTCCCCGTTATTTGGACGCCAGTAGAATCGCGCCTGCTTGAGCCACTCAAAGTCATTCGGGTCTGAGATCTTCTTCTGCTTGTACAATGTAACCAAATCTGTGATCACATCGCGCTGGTGAACGTGAATCGTCACAAGTGTTTCGATCTTGATTCGGTTCTGCTTGGAGCCAAGATCTGTGAGACACCAGTTCGATAGCTCTGTCAATACCATAGCTTGCTTGGTGCTCGTGTCTTTCATGATGTTTTTCTTGGCACGGCACTGTTCAAGTGCTGTTTGGATATCGTATGTCCACATCATCTGAATTCCCAGTAGAGAAAACTGTGCAACATATCGATCGACAAACTCGCGTAGGCGCTTCAAGTCGTTACCTACAACACCAATATCCATGGCGCATTGACGGCAAATGTCCTTCATTGTGATTTGCATGTTGCGCAACAGCGTTGCCAGCCAGTCTTCGATATTGCCTTGCGCTTTGACAACTTGGGAGAATCGCACTTCCTCTACACCAGAGGTCATGGTGTGGATGATCGTCTTGTCCTTCTTGTCGTGGTACACTTTCTCGATTGAGTCAAACACTTTCTCGTAGTGTTCATTCATACTCAACGGGTCGCTACCCTGAGACAGAATCATGAGCAGACCAGGGTTTGATACGAAGTAGAATCGCGGGAACTTGTTTCGCTTCTGCTCCAAGTATCCTTCGAGGCTCTTTTGACTCTTCTCGAGCTCCGAGTACATGGTCGGTAAACATGACTTGAGCAGCTCGTTCGAGCAACACAGCACAACATTCTTGATTTCAACTGACTTAGCCATAATCTTAGCCCAGTCCTTGTCAACCTTTTGGAACTTCTTTGCCTCCATAGGCATTTGCTTTGCAATATCACCACCCATGAAGACAGATTCGAGCGAGCACCAGAGCATCTGAACCTTGATCCAGCGTTCAAGCGTCTCGGAAGTGTCTGAGAGCTGTTCTAGCTTTTGTTGCGCAACCTCTTTGAACGGAAGCACGTGGCGCATGGACAACATGGTCTGCAGGTTCATCTGCGTCTCTTCCAGCTCCTCGACGATTGGCACAACGGCCTTGAGGATTGGAATGTTGCGGTTCTTCCAGTCATTGAACTGGAACTCTTCTGTCTCCCAGCGTGCTGAGATCTCGTTGAGCTGAACTTCAATCTTGAGCTGCTTATCGGCACCATCAGTAATTTCTTCAATATCCGCCTTGAAGTGAACAATGTTGGCATCCATAAGCGCCTGCAGCTTGAAATCTGGCGCAGTAACATCTAGCTGTGTACCTGTCTTCTCCATCACCGCCTCCCAATGTCGAGGTTTGATAGACGACTTGCTCAATTCCTGAAGAAGCGGAAGCACGTCTGTGAATTCGTCAATCATTTTTTTTAGATCTGTGTATGCCTCCCACTCGCGCAGCTTTGCTGGCATCTTCTTGCAACGAGATGAGAAAGAGTCGACTTTCTCCGTCATGGTTTGCACCCTCTCCGCAACAGATAGCCACGGGATCTGCTTCCACTCTTCAATGGTGTTGAGGACATCTGTATACAAGCCAAATAGTTTGTCTTGCAGCTGGAGCTCCTTCTTTGTCATTTCTAGCTCGGGGTATGACGTTCGAGGTAGGGCAAACAGTTCCTCACCCGACGAGTACAATTCAAACTTTCGCTCACGAATTTTGTACTCCTCCTTGTATCGGTTGAGTCGCTCAACAGCTTCAGCAGGTGGGATCCCGATGACCATTGGCCCGTTAGCCAAGTAATCCTCACGGAAATGCTTGACGTCCACGATGAACTCTTTGATATCGCGAAGCAGCCCGCGCTTGAAACCCGCTTGGGTCTTGCTTAGCTCATCTGTACGAGTCTCAGCGTGGTGAATGAGTTTTCGCCAGTTGCTTCGAAGCACAGACTTCTGATCCATCTCCTCTTTTTCCATGAATCCGTCGGGCAGGTAGTACTCGAGCATTTCGTACATGTCGAGTACTGGGTTGATCTCCATATTGATGCCACTCTCACGAGCTCGCACTTCTTTAAGCAGGTTCATGACAAACCGCAGCGAGTCTAGGTCAACAACCTTGCGATTTAGCTTACCCATGGTTGCTCGGAAGTATTCAGTTAGTGATTCCATCTTGCGGCGTGCCTGGTTGTGCAGGTTATCCGAAAACTTGAGTTTCCATTGCGAGCACTCGTGCTTGAGCTGGAGTTTGATGTTCCGTGTGCTCAATGAGAGGGCACCAATGACGTGCATGGGCGCAAGACTTGAAATCTCCTCGTCAATCTCCACAAATGACTTGAGTTTCTTTTCAAAGTCCTGCAGCTCAGGACTCTTCTTGAGAAAGTCTTCATACGCAGCGTCCTTATTATCCATCCACAGCCACTCATGCTTCTTGAACGACCCTAGGTATTCTGTGACGTTATTCCGTAGCCCTTGGACACTACCCGTCAGTAGCAGCACAACTCGCACGATTTCGATGTCCTTAGTAATGCGATCGAAGAATGTGATTTTGCCTGCAGTTCCAGTCCCTGTCACTCCGTTGGAACCAGCAACAACCCCTCCGTTCGACGAGTAGTCACTTTGACCCCAGTCTAGCAGCTCTTTTGAGCAACTCAACACTGTTTGAGCAGCTTTGTTAATTGCGAGCTGGATCTCATCTAGCGATGGATGCAACTGCACTCGGGGCACGCTCAGAAGAACGTCTACCTCGAAAAATGGTCGCTCGATTGTGAACACAGTGGCCACCGCACGCGACGCCACGCGCTTCTTGACGGTATTGAGCGAGTTCTTCGTGCTATGGAGTAGTGCCTGGTACATGAAGTGGTTGTAGTGCTTTTTTAGCTTCGTCGCCTCATCATTTGACACACCCTCGATGTGTGAGTCGAGAGGGTACTGTGTGATGATTTTGAGGAGGTCTTCAACAGCATTCTCTACCTCAATATTCTTACCTTGCAGCAGTGCTCCTGCCTTTTTTATATTTGTAGCCTGCATTGACACGAACTCGTCAAGCGAAAAAGACTGGTCAACTGGCAAATCAACGAGCATTGTTTTGGATACGATGCGCATGTTTTTCTCGATTCGATTCTCAATAATATCGTTGATGTTGGTTACGAGCTCCTCAAGGTGCTGAAGCCCACTGTGGATGTGGTTCCGGTACGCTTCAATATTCATACTCGTCCACGTGAGCGTGATCATACCTGGTCGGAGCTTGAATTCCATATCATTGAAATGTGGACGGAGCAGCATTGCAGTCACCGGGATCACCTTGCCCACGATCCGATCGTATTCTGATAACGCATACTGCAACTCATTGAAATAGTTCTTGAATTTTTCCTCTTGCAGCAGAACTATCTTGGCGGCCTCGGGTATCTCAATACCCATACGGTCAAGGCACTTGGCCTCACGCAGCAATTGAAGAATTTCAGGGTCAAAGTTCACGTACAGTTTGTTGTCCTCCGGATGACGAATGATCAGAGTTGCCTGCAAACCGGCCTTTGCGGTGTCAATATACTGCACCCAAGCTTGATACCAAATGTACTCGAATGCTACAAGTGTACGCGCCACCTTGTTATACATACGAATGATCCGCTTTGCGTCCTTACTCGCAAGTACATTCTGGTTCGACTCAAATTTTTTCATAGGTTCTTCGATGCGTTTTAGCAGGTGTCGAGACCACGTGATATTACCTGCTACGGGTGGCAAGTTTCGGGGATAAGGCGGATTCTGCTTGTACTTTTCGTACTGTTGCAGCACATGTTCGAGTTCAAGCCCGTAGTTCTGGAATATGACGTTAAATTTCGAATCCAAGTCCGACTTCAGATTCTCGCGCTGCAGGATAGTCTGAAACTTGCGCAAAAGGTTGAGCGAGTGTTCGATCGAGGTGATATTTTCAAAAGAGTCGTTGATGAACTTTTGCAGTAAGCCCTCAAGGTCAGATATGCGCACGTTGAACTCAACATAGTCACGATCAAACCGATTGTTCTTGTAGTCAAGTAGATCATGATTTCGGTACTGAAATTCTCGAATGATTGAGTTAAACTTGGCAATAATATCTTCCATCCCTTCCAGCTTATGCTGACCAAGCGAAGAGAACTGGTGGATAGTCGTGAACATGTCGATGAGTTTCATAATGCGCCGACAAAATAGGTCGAACTTGCCAAAGATCTTCATTTCGTTGAACTCGAATTGCTTACCCTTTGGCGTTGCAAAGAGTTTGTCTTTTGTCACGCGGTATTGCTGTTGGTAAGCTTCGTTTAGCTTGAGGCACGAGTCGAGATGTCGTACGAGCTCATCAGGGTCTTTGTCCCACATCGCCTCGTAGGATTCTCCACCAGTTACGCAGTGCTTACAGTTGGCAATCATTTGGTTTGTGATCTTGGTAAACAGATTTGCCATTCGATCTGTTGTGTTGTAGTACCGAGCAATTGAGTGAATCATCTTGATCGAGTTCATGAGAGCCGGCAATGTATCGACGATGGAGCTCGGAGTCCCGTTGTACAGGGGGACAATGAACTTCTCAAGTGTGAATAGATACTTGACATTATCCTTGGCCTCGTTTGCTGCCTCAGTAATACCAATATCAATCTGTTTCCAGCGACGCAGCAGGGTCTGGATGCGCTGCTTTGTGTCGTCACTCACACTTTTCGTGGTTCTGCTTAATACGGTAAACACGTCCTTGTACTCGTTTATCTTGAGCTGCTCCGTGATGCTGGTCAGGCGCTGCATTCGCCGCCTCCAGTACTCCAGCTCGCCCATCGGGCCGTCGTCGTCGATGACAGAGTCGCCATTCTTGCCGTCGTTGACTGTGTTTGTCTCCAAGTATGTCTGGATAACGTCGCACCATTCCTTCAGAACCTCTTCGTAGTGTGCGATGAGTCTCGGAGAGTCTGAGACCTGGAGGATCCGCGCTCCGTTAGAGCCCTGGGTGGCGTTCGTGGCGGTCTCTGCAATAACTTCCCGATCCGGTCTGCGCAGCTCTAGCCCGCTGTCCATGCTGCTGAGAGCCTCTTTCAGGTCGCTGGCGAACTTGTCGGACTCAACCATGAACTCTGCCTTCATGTCCGTGTCCGCCTTCCCCCACTCGTCCTTGGCCTTGAGCAGCGGCGAGAAGAGCGCGTTGATGGTCGTCTCGAGGTCGCGCAGGATGTTGGGCGCGAGCTCTCCGTAGCACATGGTGTTGTCGCTCGGCTTTTGCACGTCGATGGGCTTGCCGTCCGCCGTGGTGCGCAGGAAGAAGCAGCACTTGGTGCGGATGGGCACGGAGCTCCCCACGGACAAGCTCAGTTTGCTAGTTGCCGCCGCCGCGTTGTTGCTCCCGTTGACAGCCGGCCCTCCCCCATTCGCGTTTACGGCGGGGTCCTTGTCCGGTAGCAGGTGCACGAAGACCTTGGAGAGCTCGCGCGCCGCCAGTAGGTCCTCGAACGCCTTGCGCACGTGCGGCGCCGCCAGGAAGTCGCCCACGTCGCTCTGCGTCACGCCGGGCTCGAACGCGTCCAGGACGCGCTGCGCCACCCACTGCATGCGCGGGTTCCACATGGCGCGCCCCTCGTCTCGCGGTGTTGCGAAGTGGGCGAGCGCGCGGCGCAAGCGGTGGTGGCCGCCGTAACGAGCGGTCGCGACTCGTCGGAGGCTGCCCCCGGCGGTTCACTGGTTCACTTCAACTGGTACTGCAACGGGTACATGTACTTGCCCAGCGGCGGCACCTTGTCGGCCGTCGCCTTCATGACGATCTCTTCTGCTTGAAGAACTCCTTCTCGCTCTCCAAGTGGTGTCACGGTGCGTGCGCGTCGTGCCCTCCCCGTCCATCATCATGTGTGCACGTGCGTTAACTCGATCTCGATCTTGCCCATGGCTTTGAGGACCTCCAAATGGCACAGGATTTGTTGTTATCGGCGCACCAATTCAAATACTCTATCAACCATTGCAGGTGGCAAAAAGTATACAAAGTCCAAGTAAGCAATAAAATGCACCGACTTTTTGCCACTGCATTTTTTTGTAATTTCAGCCAATCGGTGCGCCGGAGTTTTGCCACTTTTTGCCACTTTTTGCCACCTCAGTGATTGGCTGAAAAAGATCTATTTCAGCCAATCAAAGAGGACGGCAAGTTGAAGTGAGTGACGTGATCTCTCATCACCGAGCAAAACGGAGCTGCGCAACGGGTTCTTCTTGCTGCCGCTGCTCTTGCCGCCTTTGCCCGCGAAAAACCGCTTCAGCGAGCTCCTTGGAGACCGCGGGATGGAGATCTACACCCCCACTGCAGCGCTTTGAGCGAGTTCTGGGTCTGGAGCAGCGAGTTGCGCCGCCGCTCCGAACGCCGGGGCTCCGAGTAGTTCGGATCATTGGTCGCTCGAAGCATTGGACCATCTTCGTTAGCGTTGCTTGACTGCTGGACTTCTTGTGACGGAGGAAGCTTTTTTCACGGTGCTGGCACGCGAGCTGTAGTACTCGGCATTCTCCTCCGGAGTCAGGCAGTCGTCAAGCGCCTTGGCAAGTTAGCTTATGCATAGAATCGCCACTTAAGTTCATGGGCGGCGAGGAGATCGTGCTGAACCCGAGGCGTCCCCGCAGCTCAAGGAGATGGTCTGGAAGGACTACGAGGTCGAGGTCTTCCACCCGGCGGGCGCCTCGCCCGAGCTGTCGCCGCTGCTCTCGCCCGCAGAGCGCGCCGAGCGGCTCTCGGAGGGGTCGCCGCGCCAGCATCTGCTGCTACTAGGCATCCCCAAGAGCAGCGCAACGCCCATCAAGGCCAAGCTACAGGTCAGCGTGCTCAGGGAGACGGCGACGCTCTTCCAACTCGCGGCCACAGTGCGCTTCCTGCCCAAGGCCCAGGTGGAGATCGACTTTGTCGAGATCTCTCTCAAGAACAACTTCATGTCGCGCCGAGATCTGTGGTACCTCCAGAAGGCGCTCGCGGGCTCGGCGCTCCACGTCGGACGCACAATCCGGATCTAGAGCGCGGTGGCAGGTCATGGACATCCGCAGCAACGACAAAAAAGTGCGCAGCGGCGTTGTGATGGAGAGCACAAAGTTCACGTTCCGCTCGCGGACGTCGCGCGTGGTGCATATGAAGCACATGCGAGATGGAGGATGTGGAACGAGCCGCGCTGCCATTCGCGATGCTTACGTTAGCACCAGCGGTGCATGCTGCCTACGCCTGTTAACTGTCTGCCACCTACGCGACGCCTACTCACATGCCAGCGACGCGCGGCGGCGGGTGGTGCGGGAGGCGACCTCTAATGAAGCCTCCGAGGCCCTTCTGCTTCTCCTGCTCCTTCTGCATCTCGAGCATGCGCACGCGCGCGCCGTACTTGGACGCCACGTCGCGGATGACGCCGTCGTCGTCGCGGAACTCGCCCAGCACGGTGCGGAAGTCCGGCACGCGCTCCGATGCCAGCGCCTTCAGGAACGGGATCAGGTCCCTCAGCTCGTGGTCCTCGCGGTCGCGGCCGTCCGTGAACGGACGAACGGGGATGGCGTTCTCCGGCTGCAGCTGGTACGCCGCTGGGTCGTCGTCGACGATCACCACCTGCCGCAGGTCGCGATTCAGACCCGACAGGTCCTTGACGTGCGCGCCGTTCAGGTACCGCGTCGCGTCGCGGGACAGCACGTGCAGTGCGCATTGCTGAGCCAAGTTGGGAGGATAGTCAGCACACATACAGCTTTGCGGCGAAGGAGGTAGCTCGCACGAACCTTGGGGTCGAGCTTGGCGACGATCTCCTCCGCGCCGTAGTTCTGCGAGAAGATGACGATTTCGTAGTACTGGCAGAGCGTCTCGAGGAACTCATCCACTCCGGGGCGCTTGGCGTGGCGCCAGCCGTGCTTGCGCTGCGCTCCACACCGTCCGTCAGTCGGCCTCTGCATCTCCCCTAGACACCGAAAATCGTCAACGCACGCTCCACTCCGAGTGCACGAGCGTGTCCTCGAGGTCCAGCACGAGCACGGGCACAGGCGGCGTGTTGGCCGGCACCTGCGGGATCGGCCAGTCCTGCTCGCCACGTTCTGTTAGCGGTCCGCCTTATAGTCCATCGTTCGCACGAGAGCGCGCACCGGCAGCAGCTTGGTGCGCGAGGGATCCGTCCAGGGCTTGATGGCCTCCTCGATCTTGCTGGCCACGACCGCGTACGCGTCCCCGAGCGGCGTGGCGCCCAGCGCGTCGGCCACCGCGCGCTTCGTGTCCTCGTCCAGCACCGCGTGCCACACCAGCGAGCCAGTGATCCCGCCGCCCAGCAGCGCCAGCGACACGCGGCTGGGCAGCGACGCCGTGCGCACGCCGTGGGTCGCCGCGCCCTGGCCGCCGCGCCGCGCGAGCTGCCGCGCCTG
>JAASGX010000226.1:0-32796 GCA_023334415.1 Phytopythium chamaehyphon | reverse complement strand
TCTGGAGGAGAAGGCCACGTGACGTTCTGGAAACTTGATCCTCCATTCATGACCCCAACTGCGGGTACTCTTCGCGGTGCTCATGTTGCCAATGTAGCAAGCATGGACCGCTTAGTGGCTCTGTGTGGAGCATCCATGGGAGCCATTGCTGGGTTTCTCGGTTGGAGGCGTGCCGCATGCTCATTGGTAGCGTCGCGGCGCTCACGCAGGGTCCCAATTCTTCCAGAATTGTCGCTTTCCCAACGGTCCCTTGCAGCAGCCACTTGAGAAGCTGAGAGAAGCTTTTTGGCTCTTGCAGCTCCACTGCCAATCTGCTCGTTCAGTCGGCGATTTGCGCGATGGAGTCCAAGAGGCCGCACTTCCCGGCTCATGACCCGGGGCCACCCAGCAAACCACCCAGCAAACCACCAGATCCTTCGAGGCAAGTCACTGCACCAGAGTGCTTTTCAAGCCAGCGACGCGATGGCCGGCCACGAAGGATAACACCGTGCGACGAGCCATTTAAGGTACCCGCCATGCGTGGCTACGCGGCGCGCGCGTGAGCGGTAGCGGACGAGCAATTGCGGGACGCGGAGGTCTGCCACCCTAGACAACTCCCCTCCCTAAGTGGAGCAAGGACGACAAGCTACGCACGTGGTCCAAAAGTGGAGATGTTCTGCGCTATTCCCCCAGTGATGCAGGGCATGCGTCTGGGATTGGGATGTGACCTTCGTCCGACAAAGTTCGTCGGCCTGTCGAGCGCGCACTGTGCGCTGACATCATGTGCATGTGGTAGTGACAACAATGCGTGGGTGGCCCGCGCTTGCGGGAGGTCAAACCTACACAGTGAAAGCCTGTATAAGCCGTGGAGGCCTTAATTAGCACAGTTACGAGCACGGTGATATTGAGATCTGCCACCAACAAACGTTGGCTAGCCTAGGATTGTCCAAGCGGTTCATGACAGGTTGCTCGTGTTTTGCGTCTGACTTGTTGTTGATCGAACCAGGCAATGCTTCGATAAGGAGCACACCCAAGTTAAAATGTTCTCTCGTCCATTTTGTGAGCGAGAATACAGCAAAAAAGTGCCACTGCGTTAGCGGTATTAGCCATCGATTGCCGAGCATTACATAACCCAGTCGTAGTAGCTCATACCCTTTTACAGATCGTTGATAACCGGCACTAGACGCGCCAATACTCTGAGACGAAAACATTGACGCGGGAACAACAGCAGCGGGGTAGCCGTGATATGCACCTGTTCGCGAACCCAGTCCTCCGCTGCAACACGCACTTGTCGATAGTACTCGCTCAATGGAGCACAACGGTGTTGCTACAGCTGTACGTCCAGACGCAGATGTCCTCGTAGAAAAAAGGAACAATGGTACGAGGTTTAGCGCTAAGACGCCGAGCTTGATCAAAAACATGGACTTCACGTTCCCGTTGATACGGAGCGTCACATCTGTAGTAAAAAAGTCGATGAGTCTCAGTTCGTCAAAAAATTCAGGTGTTATGAGTGCCGTGATGCGGCCATCGAATTCAAACCATCCAGATTCTGCTAGATTCTGTCGAACATAGTGCATCGTGCAGAAGAACAGTAGTGTCGGCCCAAATAGAGCATCGCTGACACGTCTCTGGGACCACATGGCAAGCAAGTTGAGGATGCTGAAGTATAACAAAACGAATTCGGCTATCCCAGGATACATCACGAACCAGGCCTCAACGTACACCTTCTGATTCCCTTCGAAAGCACAGCCGAGTGAAAAGAAGGCCATGAGTGTTGTTTTCAGACGGGGAAGGATGATGACTGGGAGCATCAAAAATGTCTGCGAGCACGACAAACAACCAACACCCGCGTTTTCCCAAGGGTTTTTGTGCTGGAAGTAGCTTATTTGTAGTGTTATCATGACCACCATCCACCGAAACAGAAGCGCCAGGACTGATGCGTTAGACACAAATGTCTCGATATCATATATGCTGGCAGTAATCTGAGTTCGCGCAGATGAGTAAAGGAACAGCCCATATCGATAGCCGTTGGCGACTGCGACTGACTTCACATCTGTGTGAATCTCGGTCAAATAGTACTTGTGTCCCCAACGAATTACCCCGGATGCAGCACTGTCCGAGCTGAGGACCACCGGTTCGGGATCATATGTATCCAAATCAAAGTTCACTTTCCCCACATTTAGCGGAGGAACGCCGCGGTCTACGAAAATATCCGAATACCATCGGCCGCCAGACTCATCTTCATACCAACCATTGCGCCAACGTCCTGCTTCTTGCCCAAGCCACTCACGAGTCCTCTGCTCTCGAGTTGTTCGGTTTACCGCCATTAACCATGCATTGGTATCAGGTCCAGGATAAAATCTTCCTCGAACACGAAACATGCACGCGCTTCCGTCGGTGCCAGGTATGACAAATCGGCAAGCGAGCGCGTTGTCCCAGTATGGCATTATTAGCACGGGAAGGGCATCAGGAATATAGTACGTATCTGTGCTCATCACATCATCTACGATGCGGAGTCCGTCTTGAAGCACGTGATATCCAAGCTTGGCGCACGACTTGGCAATGTTGTCCAATGAATCTGTGATCTCGTCGCATACATTGGCAAATGCGGCATACCTTGCCGGATCGATGCCAATTGTTGACCGCTTGACCACGCGATATCCATCGATCGAACTGCCATTTGTGTCAATTAGTTGGGTAGTAGTGGAATTTAGTGCATCGTTCACAGTCATTGGGTTGTAATGCCGGCCTTGATGCATGCAAACGATGACACGATCACTGTAAGGTTCGTCGTTCAGCCCTGGGATTGAGTATGTGCCGAGGAGAGGACTCTGACCGTAGGTGATGACATCACGAACGGTAGTGTAGTTCCAGATAATGCCAAGAAGCTGGGAGAAAATGAGAAAACCCAGCATCATCCATAGCAACCAGTTGTAGACACCAATAACAAGCGCGATCCAGCCTGGGAAAACTCGACGCTGGCGTTGGGCCGATCCTACCGCACTCGCAACGGCGATGGACTTCATCTGGTTTGCACTTCGCGACGAGTTTTCGCCTGCTTCGTAGCAGTGGTTGTCGTTGTCAACTCGAAAATAGCTGATCTGTATAAATACTGCCACGGACTTCAATGCTCTTGCCGTCCACATCACTTGCTCGTATTGCGATTCGCATATAGAGACAGCTTGGCTTTGTGTCAAACTGCTTGGCGGATCTTGGGCTACCGTTGTGGCCTCAATAGCGTAGGGTTACTGACGATTGGTTTGGTGCGTGGCGTGAGAGCATACAGTAAGGTCTTGAGTCGGATGGTTGTGGTCTCAGTGCACATGGTACTTGAATTTGCCAGCCATCGCACGCACCTTAGAATATGCGCCCATGATGGTGCAGGGCAAAATTAGACCTTTGAAGTTTCCAAATGCTTGCATCCCGACACTAGGCATTTCGTAGTCTCGAAGAAAGCTACCAGTACTAAGGCGTACATGCCATCACCAGAACTGCGCTCTGTTGGAGAAGTTGTAGGATATGCTGCAAGCCCTTGCTTAATCGAAGCCAGTCCTACCACACCACATGGCGATGGCGATCACATGGACAAATGCGTATGACTTCGTCAATCATATCTGGCGCTGGTTAGGTCTGCGAGCTCCATGTGGTGGCGGGAGAAGCTCCAGTAATATAAACTCGGGAGTGTCTCTGGAGTCCTCGCTTCTCGCCTCTAGTCTCAGAGCTCTAGTGGCCGATATAACTCGCCATCTACTGTCGCTCCGCCGAAATGGCGAAGCCGTGTGTGGTGACTACAACGCTGGTGCTGGAGGAAGATCAGGCTTTGGTGCTAAGCACAGACTGCTCGACTGCTGCTGTCGACTACGAGAATGGTGCGGTGCTGTAGTACAATTGACACCATTGATCGCAGAACTGACGAGGGAAACCTTGCAGGGACGACGTTAGTGGCGTCGAGTTTGGGTATTGGAGCGTACCAAGGTGCTTCTACGGTCTCCATTTCCAGTTTGTATGTTTGGTCGTAGCTGTTGATTCGGAAGTGGCTGCTCAAGTTGCTCATTTGGCCTTTGCTGTCTTTGCAGAGACCTATCGAGGAATGCACTGGATGAACTGTATAACGTGACGCTCCCATCGACACTGCGGCACTTGTGAGTAGTTTGTTTGTGGACATGAATGACTACAGCAGTTGTGGGGTCTAAATGCTGCTTTGACCTTGACTAGGGACCTTGCAAACAACCGAATTACGAGATTTGAACTCGTAGAGCTGCCCAGGTCCCTCCGACGCCTGTGAGCCGTGGCTCGTTTGTCTGTTTGATGAAGTTCTACCGATTCTAATTCGTAATTGCGCTTTAGATCATTCGCTGGTAATCCGCTTCGCTACTTTGAGCTTCGCGAAAGCGATGTCGACGTGTTTGTGCAGCTAGACTTGAGGGGAGTTGTTCAAATCACGCAAGCAGGCTGCGCTGACACTCACGCCACGATCCGACGCATTGGACAACACGCAGTGTGCATCGTATCCGATGAGCGGTTCGTCCAGAAGAAGTTTGGTCGTTCTTCATCACAATCCAAAGCGTCAGCGGTTGTTATGGAGGCTTCGACGGGATCTGAAAACTTTAAGACAGCATCGTTGTCTTCATCTCAAACCCAAACAACCGCGATTATTGCCGGATGTTTGGCGGGATTTGTTGCCATTCTAGCAATCTGGCTATGGTGGAGACGACGACAGCGCCAACATAAATATTTGTTCGACCGAAGCCACCGCGGTAGCATCACTGCTCACAGCGAGTACGTGGACGCGATGACGCCCGACACAATCGCTATGATGACGCACAGCTTTACACGCAAGTCCTTCCCTAGTGTTTCCCACATGCCGAGTACGACTTCAATCGAGCTGTACAAACGAATGGCATCCATGAAGGGACCCTCTGACAGCATTGCCGCACCACCTGACTCGCCTGACAGCAATGCCGACTCATTGCTCCACTCAACTCTGTTGGATGCTTTCCGCGTTGACGCGGACTCTATCTCGGACTGCACACTACTCTACGAAGGTCAGTTCACACAAGTGTACAAGGCGACTATGTGCTCGACCGATGGCTCTACGACATCTGCAGTTGCGGTAAGAACGTTGTCAATTCATCTAGACTTTGATGAAAACAGCGTAAAGGACTTTATGGGCGACATTGCACTCGCAACAATGCTGCGGCACCCCAACATCATCGAGCTTATCGGGTTCTACAGCTACATTCCGATAGACAGCACTTCCAGCTCGTCCCCTGCAACCGCGTCAGAGTTTATGGGCCACGGAGATCTTGACACCTTGTTGAAGCGATCATTAAGAGAGGATCCTGATGCGTGGAAGTGGTTTGGGTCGTCGTGGATTCCGAAATCCAAGGGGGAGATCGCTTTGGACGTGGCAAATGCGCTTGTATTTCTGCATTCCCGCACTCCATCACTACACCCAGCAAGGTTAAGAGCTCGAGATGTGCTTTTGACCGAGGAGTACACAGCCAAACTTTGTTCATTGGGGATCAATCGCTCGGCTGGACGTGGCGGTGACAGAATTGGTCAGTGTAATGGGTGGCTGGCGCCTGAAATCCTTCGAGGCGAAGAACCGAGCGGAAATGCCGACGTGTACTCGTTTGGTGTCTTACTGACGGCACTGGATACGTGCTCCGAGCCATTTTCGGATGCACTCGACTGCAGTGACTTCGACATGAGCCAGCAGAGCCACTTAACCATGCTGCTGTGCTCGGGAAGCATTCGACCGGGACTAAGTTTGCGTTGCCCTGCAGCTGTGCAGGAAATTGCTCAGCGTTGTTTGAGTTTTCACGCTGCTGACCGACCGAGTGCAATTGAAGTCGTCGCGAGCCTTCGTGAGCTCATGGAGGTGCCAGCAGTGTCATTGTTGGCTGATGATGACTACGGCAATGTGTCTTGTCAATAGTAGTTAGTTGCTTCTGCCAGTACAAAATATAAAGCATCGAATTTCGCAACTTTGAGTACCATGCATTGCATTAGCGTTATTTTTCGAAACACTCTACTTATCGAAATGTTCATGACACACCAACACTTGCTGACCATGACAAAATATCCCAAATGGAAATTGTTCACCAGCTGAGACGCGGAGAAACGAAACTGACCAAAAGATCGTCAACTCGGTCCAAGACGAAATGCTCGTCTGTATGAACTTCAAGGGCTTCCCTCGATATTGGTACGAGCTAACATCTCACTGAGCAAGCTGAAATGTCCCAAACAGAAACCTCCAACAGTTTTGGATTGTCCACACGCTTCAGTGTCACAAAGTCTCCAATTTGCGCGATTGATCCCGCATCCCGGGATTTATGCAATTCGAATACTACAACTCGGTGATTCCACAAATGATACAAGTTGCGAACTCCTGCTAGCATTGAAGCTCTGTCCCAGTCGTCCATCGAAATCAAATACTTGCCACCATAGGCAATATACCCAAGACGAACAATCTCATAGCTACTCAGAACCGCACTCACAGGAGTGGGATGGATGACTGGCCCACTTTTTAGTATCGAATGAGACCGAGTGCTTGGGGCTTTGGGAGCGAGCAAGTTCTGTATGTCGTAGACTTGCGATCGCCCAAGACCTCCGAGGTTACTTGCTCGGATCGCAAGTGCTTTCTCGGCGCCACGTAGCAATGTCCTCAACTCCTTGCGAACAGGTATCTGTGAAGCTAGCAACAAAGGAACAAGACTCACGCCTAGAAGCAACAATTTAATCACGAAGAGCTTGGTGACACCGCCGTTGAGTCGAAGGGCAATATCGGTCGTAAAGAACTGATGTAACTTCAATTTCTTCATGTCGTCAGACGACACAAGTGTTTGCACATTGTTGTTCGCAATGTCGAACCACTCGACCGCAGCGACGGTGTTTCGAAATACATGCAGCAACAGCAGTACGAGTATTGTGGGAGCGAAAAGAACATCGGATACTCTTCTTCGCACAACTTTGGCCAACGTGTTGATCAGGCTATAGTAAATTAGCGTCAGTTCCACAATGGCTGGGTAGATAATGAACCAGGTTTCGGAAAATGCTGCTTGGTCCCCCTGAAATGAGCAACCAATAGTGAAAAAAGCACTCAAAATGGTGTTCATTCGCGGGAGCAGTACAATTGGCAGATAAACAAAGCTGGGTGAGTTGGATAGAGCGCCAATGCCGATATAATGCAGAGCGCTTTCACCTTTGCTGTATCCACGATGAAGTGCTAGTAGCGATAGAAACCAGCGAAAGACAAGAGTGCCAATCGATGCGTTGGAAACAGCCATTTTCCATTCGTATTGGCTGCTCAATCTCTTTCGATTGACTGGCTCATACAGGAATATTCCGTATTGTTGCGTGTTGTAGATCACAATGCTCGTTGCCCCCAGTACGGTTTCGGTTATTGACATGGGCCCCAGATGGAGACCCTGACTTCTTGGTCGCATGTACTCGATACCTTACAAACTTCCTTTGAGCTTTGTGCGTCAAAGTAAGTGACACGTGGAAGTCCGTAGGCACCAGGAATTGACGTCACGGTAAAAGAATACCACTTGTCGCCGACGTCGTCTTCATACCATCCATGGCGCCACTGTCCGTCACGTCGCCCTACCCACTCCACAGTTTTTGACTCGTACGTCGAGCGGTTTGTTCCACTAACGAGCGATTCTGAACTAGTTGGGTCCATGTAGTTGCCCATGAGACGGATGTTACATGCACTCCCATCCCATGTCGGCATTACAAATCTCGCGGCTGGCGCGTTATCCCAGTACGGAAGTATTAGCAAAGGCAACGTATCACTGATCTCGATAACGGTTTCGTTGTTCACGCCTGGAACAACTCGGAGCAAATCTTCAGATGCATTATACTCAAAAGCGCGGCATACATTGAAAATGGAGTCCATAGTTTTTGCGGCAACACCGCACGCATGCGAATAAATGTTGTAAGCGGTCGAATCGAGAGCCAACCCATTCCTTTCAACAACTCTGTAGCCTGCGGAACCGGCGGTAGGATCATTACTCGTCATTGCCGAAGCCTTTGGTGAATCTAGCAGCTCACTGAGCTGGACAGGTTCATAAACGTTGTGACTCAGCGTACACACGAGTACCCGATCAGCGTAAGGGACATCGTTTGTCATGCCAGTCGAATAGAGACCAAGCGCTGGATCACGACCATATTTTGTAGTCTCAAACTCGTCAACGGAACTTGCAATAACACCGAAAAATTGGGAGATAATCATCCCTGCAACAAAGAAGCAGGTTACCCAGCCATACGTGGCGCCTACAAGCTGAAGGCGTGTGGTCGTTTCCCTTGAGAAAGTGTTGGTTTCGATAGACTGAGCAGACAACACCACTGTGGATGTCGAGTTGTCTTGGCCACCTCTCAGTTGGTTGAACATTGGAGCTCTTGGAGTGTCGCTCAAAGCTGAAATAACTTTTTTTGTGAATCATCGGGTGAACGTGGAGGTCATGCTTATGTTTGAAACGGACAGTTCAGTTTTCACGGAGGACTTCACAAGCGCCTCTCCATTATACTGTAAGGAAGTTGATATGGAGGAACTCGCGTTCGTCCAGGTGTTTATAGGCAAGACTAACGATCTAACCTAGCACTTGACGGGCTGTGCTGCGATCTTCCAGAAGCATATCTCCTTGAGGCGATCGTCATCCAGGCGACACATTTGTGGCTTGCCATTGACCACAGCAAGGTTTTGCTGCTCTTGCACAGGGAAGAGCACGACGCGATGGTTGTACAAGTAATAAACGCGGCGCAGGATCGCCGTGGTCCACATTGTATCCCATGCGTCGATCGTGATGAGATATTGTCCGCTCAACACCACGTATCCCAAACGAACGAGCTCGTAGCTGTTGAGGGCGAGCTTTCCGTCAGGCTTGGGAGCAGCCTTGGCTTTTTGCTTTTCACCCTTTGCATCGTCTGACTTGCCGTCCTTAGAATCCGTATTGTTTTTTGCTTTGTGACGCAAGCAAGGAATCAAACGTTGGATCAGAGGGAGTGGCGGAGTTGCAGCACCTTCCTCGTAGATGTAAATCGACGATCGGCCAAGCCCACCAACGTTGCTTGCACGGATGGCAAGAATATTTTCGACACCACGCAGACCGGTGTCAGGCTGCTTGGCAGGCGGGATGTACTCGGCGAAGAAGAGCGGTAGCAGATTGACAGCCAGCATGACCAACTTGACCGCAAAAAGCGACGTGATGCCGCCATTTAGGCGCCACGAGATATCCGTGGTGAAAAAATCGATGATTGATACATCAGCTGCCTCTGCGGACGAAACTAGAGTTGATACACGGCCATCAACACCCAATACTCCGGACTCTGCGAGCTGCTGGCGTGCACGGTGAATCGAGCAGAGTGCAATTACGGTCGGTGCAAAGAGGATATCTGTAATGCGTCGGCGCGCAAGCTTGGCAACAATGTTCAGCACACTGTAGTAAATGAACAGCACTTCGACAACTGCTGGGTAGACCGTGAACCAGCATTCAGACAGCGCGCCTTGGTCGCCTTCAAACAAGCATCCGACAGTCCAGAAGGCCGAGAGCGTGACTGGAAGTCGGGGAAGCAGCGCAATTGGCAGCACGTTGAACGCACGCGAGCTCGAAACACAACCAATGCCACCGTTGAACCACGTGCTCTTTCCAGTATAGTAGCCGATGAGCAGCACCGACATGGCTACGACCCACCGGCCAAGCACAAAGCTCAGCGTAACGTTAGAGATCAGCGTTTCCCAGCCGTAGGTGCTTTTCACGATGCGCCGATGCGTGCTCGTGTACAGAAAGAGACCGTAGTGTTCATCCGAGGCCGAAGTGATGGACGTGGCCTTCAGGATGTGAGTCTCCATACTAAACTCATTGCCCCAAGTTGAGAAGACCGGCGCCTCTGCGCACGCAGTTGAGCCTGAGCAATCCAGCTCCTGTCGGGTTTCGGGATTGAAAACGCGATGAGCGACGCCATAGGCTGAGTCCATGTCGGAGCTGACGAGATCCGAGAAAAACGAGTTGCTCGATCCATCGCCCATGTCGGGTATCTTTACCCAGCCGTTGACCCAAGTTGCTTGTTGAGCTAGATTTGTGTCACCTTGGAGCAGCCACTCGAGCGTCTTCGCCTCCCTCACGCTGCGGTTAATCAACTCCATCGTAGCCTTCTCAACATCGCTATCGAGGTATTTGCCGCCTAGTCTGAACATGCACGCACTGCCATCTGACCCAGGAATGGCGACGCGGGCTAGCGGTGCATTATCCCAATAGGGCATGATGATCACCGGCAAGGCGTCTGCAATCTGCACCATTTTGTTGGGATTCTTGCTAGTCGTTACACGCAATGCGTCGGTCATTGGTGTGTAGCCGACCGACGTGCAGATTTCGAGGATATCGTCTTTGGTCGAAGCGATGAGCGAGCAAGCATCCGAGAAGGTTGAAGACGCTGTGGTGCTCAGCTGGAGGCCAGAATCGCGGTACGTGACGTGGTAGCCGTTGATAGAACTCCCCGTTGTGTCAACAACCGTAGCGCTCGAGGCAGAAATGGCGTCGTTGATGCTCTTGGGCTTGTAGAATCGACCTTCAAGCACACAGGCTAGCACACGATCCGAGTAGGCTGCATCGTTCGTGCCAACAATTTCCACTGGTCCAAGTGTTGGATCGTGACCATACACCATGCTGACACGCGTGTCCACCGAATCCCAGAAGACGCCGCAAAACTGGGCGACCACTAGGAAAATGATAAACACACAAGTGCCCCAGTTGCTCAGAAGTCCAAGCACTTGCACTGGTGTCGGCCGAACTAACGCTGGCTTTAACCCATTCGAGGTTGGAGGTGTTGTTGCGGCAGCAACTGAAGCGGCCGATGTGGCTGAACGAATATTCCCGTCCTTGACAACAAGCAAATCGTCTTCTACAAGAGCTGGCAACGGCATGACTGACGGCGGAAGAACTTCTTCATCCGGAATGTCACCACCAGAGTCGTGCTGCAATGCTGTCGTCGCAGCGGCAGCGATCGGCCGTTCGTGTACAGGCATCCTTGGTTGGGTCTTCACGGGTCTGGTCTTGCGAGCGTCCAAAAAGCCAAATGAAAAGTGGCATCGGGTGTTTCATTCGGCCCTGCTTGCAACAACCGCGCAAGAATAAACGGCGGTTTTGGAACTGGTCACTTGACACTCTCAAGCTGCAAATCTACATCAATTACTTGTCTGCCCTGCACCTCACAATACGCAGTAGCTTTCCCCTACCGTTCAAAGATACACCAGACTTACGCTGTTGGGCTTTCGGCGAGCTTGCGCTCCTTCTCCGCGGCCCTGGCTGCCTCCTTTTCCTTGCCAGGCGCTTGCGACGGCGACACGCTCGGCAGGAGTAGATTGTCTCCAATGTTTTCAATGTTCTCGATGCTCACAGCCTCCTCGGTCGTTTCCGAGCTCAGCGACGAGCACACTGAGGTTGCCTGGAAGTCGGCAGCGCGGTCGGGGCGCAGCAGACTGATGTCAAACTGCGACCCAGGAGCCGAGAGGAAACGCGTCAGCATCTCGTCCTTCTCGCCTTCGGGAGCAGGCGCCGACGACGACGACAGTGGAGGTGATGCTACTCCCGACATCTCGGCGTTGACTTCGTCCAGATCAATCTCTTCATAGTCGTCGTCATCATCAATAGGCTGCTCGCGCTCCGGCTCGTCGTCTCCGGGGCCATCCATGTAGTTGAAGGCGAAATCGTTAAAGAGCTCGTCATCCGCGCTCTTGACCGATGCGGGTGTATCGATCGGCACTTCCGTCGTGTTCATGTAGGTCTCGAAAATATCGACAGTCCGGTACTCCTTCGCGTGCGACTTCATGAGGTCAAACTGGCCTTCAAACACAGCCTGCTTGCACTCGACGGCGTTCCAGTCGAGACCACGGAACCACGGGTGCTGTTTGATGTGCTCGAAGCCTTCCGGGCCGTTACCAAGACGCTCGTTCTCATCCTTTGTAAGCAGTTTGGACACAAAGTCCTTGGCATCCTCAGTAAACCGAGTGGAGAACTTGAGGTCGACATTGATGATGCGCTCCTTGATGAGCCGGTTCGTCTTGGCGTTGAACGGCGTACGGCCATCAATCATCTCATACACCATAACGCCGAGCGCCCACCAGTCAACAGCACGCGAGTACGACTTGCCGCCGAAAACCTCCGGGGCCATCATTTGGTACGTGCCGACAAACGTGGAAGTACGGGCCTCGTCGGGCATGTTTTCCTTGGACATTCCAAAGTCCGTGAGCGCCACGTGGCCGTCTGATCCGACAAGCACATTCTCGAGCTTCAAGTCGCGATAAATAATATCGTTCGCGTGGAGGTGTCGAATCGCGAGTGCCACTTCGGCCGCGTACAAGCGCGTCCGGTCCTCGGTGAACCTCCGAGCAAGGCGCATCTGGTCGAGCAAATTGCCGCCAGGGTAGTACTTGGACAGCAAGTACAGTTTGGCGTCGGTTTGGAATGCGTAGCACAAGGTCGCAATGTACCCGTGGTCGATCCGGTCAAGGATCCTCCGCTCGGCGTTCGTCGCATCCACAAGTCCGCGTTGAATGACCAGCTTCTTGCGGATGGCCTTCATGGCGTAGAACGCTCCCTCGTCCGAGCCGTGCTTCTTGCGGACGAGCTTGACGCGACCGCAGGCGCCACGGCCAATGAGCTTGATGATCTCAAAGTCCTGCAGTGACACCGGCTCGGCGTCCTCGTCGTCCGCCGGACGGATGAAGACACTGCAGCGCTCGGGGGCGTCCGCGTTTGTGGGCGACTTGTGGTTCGGCGCTCGCCGGTGCTTGCGACGAGGGTCGATGAGGCACGGCAGCGACTGGCACAGCGAGCACACGCGCCAGGTTCCGAACGCAGGCACGAACTTGTCCTCGCAGCAGCGCGAGCAGTACTTGACCTGGCACCACGCGCACGGGATCCTGCGATTCAGCACCGACAGCTTGCGGTGGCAGATGCCGCACGCGCTGATCTTGGTCTCGTTGACGGTAATGCCGGCCATTTCACCGCACCGGGCGGCGAACGAGCCGAACACCGAGGCGCGGACGACCTCGAGCGCCCAGGCGCCGCTGCTGGTGCCCTGTGCATTCGAAGGAACCGTACCGGCCGAAATGCAGACACACCCGTGGCGGGCCTCACCCTTGGGGATCTTGCTGCCGACCTCGACCTCGGGGCTCAGGATCCAGGCGACGGCACGGCGAGCCAGCATGCGGCGAGCGAAGTACGTATCCGACTCGGACACGTAGTGGCTCGGCTCGACGAGCGCAAGCGCCTTGACGCGGTCCTGCATGACACCCTGGCCGTCGTCGTAGTTGAGCAGGTGCTTGACGAGCTGCGTGCCGCGCGAGAATGCGAGCACGAAGACGTCGGCGGGGGCGTCCGAGGCCGACGCCAACGGTACTACAAGCTGGTCCCAGGCCGTCTCGACGTGCGCGCGCGGGTGGCAGGCCTGCGCGGCCGGGTTGAGGATGATGACGCCGTAGTTCTCGGCCAGCGCCTTCTTGAGGTACGGCAGCATGGATCCCGTGTCGTCGTTGCGGCCCGAGGCCATGCAGATGCTGCGGCTCCAGATGCCTGCCTCTCGGTACGGCACGATGACCAGCAGCCTGGGCTTGGACCGGTAGTAGGGCGACACATAGGCCGTTCCTTTGGCGCACTCGCTGCACACCGACGCGTCGCTGCCCGTCTCGGACGTCTTGGTCTTGAGCCCATACAGGTACGAGCGCTTCGAGGTGGCGGCAAACGACTCCCAGCTCGTGCCCAGCAGGCTCGTGCCGAGCACCGAGGAGCTGTCGACGACCGGGGAGTCAGCCGAAGGCGAGGACGAGCTCCCATTGTGCGCCGAGGCGTCCAGGAACTCCTGCTCGTCCAGCACGAGCTCCTCGGCCGGTGGAGCCTCGTCGCCCGAGGCCACGAGCACCTCCTTGAAGCCGAGCTCGTCGCGCAGCTGCCGCTGCACGGCGCGGATCATGTTGTCCACATACGCGCAGCTCTCCTCGGTCGACGACTTGTCCCGCTGCAGGAACGCGCTCGACCGCAGCGATCCTCTCCTCAGCATTGCGTCTGGAAGGCTCTAGAGCTTCGCTAAACGCTCGAGAAAGGCCGAGAAATGCCGGAAAATGGACGTCCTGGGGGCTCCAGAGCGCCGGGGAAGCTCGCAGAGGCCGCGATCGACGCGCCAAGAGCTCGGGAATGCAGTCGAGCAGCCTGCAGCGGCGGGGAAGGCGATGCAGGAGGCGGGGAAGGCGCGGAGCGTGGCGAGGAAGCCGTCGAGGTGTCCGCCGTTGCCTGCTTTCTTGCTTTTGGCGCCGCCTGATCGAGGGCGAGAGGGGAGAGGGCCCGGAGATTACTGTGTCCATATTTTGATGAGGAAATGGAAAACCCCAATTTGAAGAGATTTTGAGCCTAGAAGAGCGTAAGTGACCCGTATTTGTTTTATATGAATTGCAATCTTGAGTCATATCCCAAACTAATACAATAACCGTACCTAAACTAAGCTAAAACTACCTTAACTAGTGCTTACTAAAATCAACACAATAGCCATCACACCCAGCGACAAAGGTACTTATATAAGAGCGGAAAATCCGCTAATCAGCTCGCGTCAAAAATGTCGAGAGCCTGAAGAAGAGCCAGATGGGGGGACGCACATAGTGAAACCAAGTGGGTTTGCGGCCCATCTTCTTTCCAGGTTTTTCATCCAATCGTCGGAGGGCTCTGTTCGAGGCATAGACAGGCCGCCCGGCACACTTGAACGAGAGGCGACGGTACTTATGTACGGTACTGCCGCCGCTGCAAGCAGTGCTTTTCATCACTTTGGGCGCCAACTTTCATCATGCCATGACGGAAAACTGCAAAATGCCTTTGCGGCCATTGTCGACGGCGATTGCATCGCCATCTCTCACCTCTTTTCAGGGTTTGAGATGGCACATCTTGGAAGGATGTGCAAGCATGATGGCTCCCCTCACGTGGCTACCGGCACCGTCTACACTTTTAGGCTTTCACGAAACTGCTTCCACGCTTCTGATGCACCTCTGAGATGGAAATTCGAAGAGGATTGCGAGATCCCGTGGTCCACCTTTCGATCACTGATCATGGCCGGCATCCTGGTGTTGTTTTGTTATACAGTGTGGATATTTTCTTCATGATGGCGTGTTGAGCTCTGTGGGTGCTGACGATCAGCTTTTCATGTGTGAAGGCTGCTGCGACAGCGAGAGCCCAAGCAGCGCGCTCATTGGCGTCCAAGCAGGGTGACGCGGGTGCCGTAAAGCTGGTCTCTTTCACACAATCCCTGCGCGACAGTGGCACTCGCCAGTGTAAAACTAAGCGAGGGCGCCGTCAAAAACGGCCCAACACTGGAATTTCTGTGTTGAGAGAAGTTTGACTGCGGAGCTCATGGATTGCATCGACGTTTTGCATCAAATGCCGGCATTGCTGAGAGCTGCTAGTGGTTCGAAAGGGATTTGATGCATCATTGCTATGGTGGATTTTTTTTTTTAATTCTTGACAACTCAGAGGGAAAGCTGAGCTTCGACTGCTGACGCGCCCGCAAGCGACAGTCGAGGGAGCGTCCTGCTGCCTCGTCCAGTGTTTTTTTTTTTTTTTTGCCTTCAGCTTTTCGATCGACGGATGCAATCATATCATGCAGTTGATCAACTGCAACTTGACCCAGTTGAAGCATTGCTTCAACCCGTTTCACTGAAAAAAGAGACGGGGAAGCCATTCCCTCGAGAAAACGACGTTGAAGCGAGCTTGTCAACGAGATGGCTACAGGACGAATGACCACCAGTTGACATGCAGTTGTAGACGAAAGCTTTGCATTGGCTCCCAAACTCCATTCCGATTCCCATAGACCACTCAGACTTGAACATCGCTGCTCTCTCAAACCTTGCCAGGCTGGAACACAGACGGCTGCAAGCAACGGGCAATGTGAGATCGACTCACACAGACAAGGTATCCAGCACCACGCACCACGCCATGCGTCTCGGACAGGCAGAAGAAGGTGATGACAAAGACGCCCACGAGCTTCCCGTGGAAGCTCATCCAGTAGCGCTCGAGCACAAAGCCCAGCAGCCGCGAGGACTGCAGCCCGTACCGCTTCTTGATGGTGCGGCACACGATGACTATCGGCGCGGCTTCGAGCACTCCAAACGCGACCGCAACAGATCCCATGGTCACGACCTGCGACCGGGAGTGGGTCCCGAGCAGCACGTTTGACTCGCGGTTCGGCATAAACCACACTACATGCATGAGCAAGCCTGTGAGGGCACGGTGAGTGAGTACGAAGCGAGCTCACAATCGTTTTTCCTATGAAAGCGACGCACCCAATATCACTGGCACGATGACGCGGATAAACTGCACGACGAGAAGCGCCTCGAACGAAAACATGAGCTGGAGTGTCTGCTCCAGGATTCGCGCTTGGTCCTTGCGTGTGACTGAGAGCCCATCGATCCGGACTTGAGACGGCCGAGTTGCCATGAGAGGCCGAACCGATTGATAGCCGCTTGGTGTTGGTACAGCGCTGATTGTTGGAGCCGAGTTCAGGTCCATTAGCCGCTTGGTTCCGCGGTCTTGAAACAAACGCGGAGTCAGAAACACAGAGGTCGAGCGGCGACGCGTTCGAGGATTTGCCGAGTCAGTGCCTGGACTTGCCGTTGCACCTTTAAACTCGACAGGTTTTGCCGGGGCGTAAACGACAGCAGCGTGCGCCGAGCTTCTGCGTTGCGGGATCTTTGGCTGATTCACAGCTACCGCAGGCTCAACGCTATGGTTGTCATTAGAAGTTTTATCCTTAGCGGCCGCAGACGCTGTATCGCAGTGAATTGCCGTGATCGACACTGAAGCGCTCGCACGGAGAAAGAGGCTGCTGCTATATCGTGCATGAGTCTTGGCTTTCCACGCCGATCGGCGATCTACGGGAGACTGCCGAGGTGAGCGTGAGCGTCCTGTTCGGCTCCCCCGTTTGCTAACTTTCTTGATTGTGCTGTTGGGATCCTCCGTAACATTTTTCATCGAGTCGGACGATGATCTTCGCAGTTTCATCGGAATACCAGTTGATGCAATCGCTGAATTGCCCGATTTTCTTGGGGCGTCACCCAAGGCGTCCGAGTGGGATCGAGACAGCTGGGATAATGATGCCGCAGTGGCGATTGTCTGGGTTTTCAGCGCTGTCGACGAAAGTGTCTGCGAGGAACCTGCATGGGAGCCATCTCGACTATTTTTCCTTTGAACCTTGCCCACCTCGAATTCGTCAAGGTCAAACTCTTCGGCTCCTTGTGCGCCTTCGATAATCTTGATGCTGGTGCGAAGCGTTGACATGCCATCGACCACATACTCTCGTGTGACGTAGATCCACACGTCGACCGACGCCTGGGCGATTTCCATGATGACGAGCAAAAAGCTCAATCCTGGTCCTTTTGAGGTTAGCAGGCAAGTTGTCTGGCAAAGCGTGCCTGCGATCTCGGAAAAGCAAATCATCACATCCGTTGTGAGGTCGCTCAGCTTGCGCGCGTACAGCCAAACCAACTTGGTAGCCGCAACTCGAAGCGCTGGATGCACAAGAATCAGAGCCACTTGGCCACCGTACGACGTGAACTGGAAAGTGAGCGACACAAAAACAAACGCGAACACAATTGCTGCTTGAGTCGCCCCAAGAATCATGAAGGCGCGCACTTTCGACCATCGACGACGTAGAGTGCGCCTCATGAGGGCATAGTTCGCCACCAGAAACATTGTATATCCCAGTATCGCGACCAACAATTCGCAGGTCGGCACGAATCCAGCCTGCCAGACCTCTAATAGCGTAAGGCGGCACGCCCCTGACACGATCCCGATGACCAGTCCAACAACAAGAACGTTATATGAAGGTGACTCCACTGAAGAAATACCGAGTGCCTGGCGAGCAGCTAGCGTCATGGCCATACCGACAGCAGCGTGGCTCAGGGCGGTTTGGACTGAAATCGCAACACTTTGATGCGAAGACGAGTTGGCATCCATCATCTCGATGCTGCGAAGAGCGAGCGAGACAACGAATGTCGGCGCGACGGAAAGTGCGATGACAGCAACAACGCGCTCGAATGGCGTCTCACGCTTATACTGGTCAAATTGTTGCAGCTTGTCAACCGAGTAGCGTCCAAGGAATTGATGCGATGATCTCCAAGCGTGCGCGCGGTAGAACGCGTCCACGACGCGGTCCATCGACGAGCGTAAGTCCCCTTTACGTCACCACTTTGACAGCTTGTCTTGGTACAAACCACGTTGTTGAAAAAGTTCCGACTGCGCTTCACCTTTGATGTGATGGCCATGGCCAAATCCACGATGGAAATAGTAGCTAGCTTATTTATACGCTTGTCTGTCTCGTGGTTGATTGCTCTGATCAAGCAGCACTTGAATTACCTGGCAGACCTCATTTCGGCAGTCTTGGGGCCACCGATCTAATGCAGCACCGAGCGACTTTAGTGCGGATTTCGCTTCGAGTAATAGCTGCCCCCTATATCGCTCGATAGCAGCAACTTCGCGTTTGGAGCCGGAGACACGCAAAGAAGCAAGATCATCTGACGAAAAATCTGTCCACCGCTGAGCCTTGTCGAGTTTTTCATCGCCGCTCGAATCGCTGTCAACTATTTCTTGGTTCGAGGCATTGGCGCGTTTACCGGTTATGATCTCCATCATCGGCTGGCAGCTTATGATCGCTTCGAATGCGTCAAATACTGACGCGCGGAGGCCATCTAGCTGCTGCTGTGTGAGATCAAGCTGCATCTTGGATTCCGATTGCACATGCGTAAGTGCATTTGCTGAGTTTGCGAGTTGCAATTTGTGCGTTTGCTCCAGTTGGCGGTTTGTGCGTGTCAGTCGGGAATTGGTGGCTCGTTCGGCAACGAGTTCTTTTTCTAGAGATGCAATTTTGGCTTTTGACTGCACGAGCAGCTCCTGCTTTTGTAGCACCCGCCGTCGAAGTGCCTTGACTTCTTCATCAACAGAGGTCGAGGCCTCTCCTGTAACCCGACTTCCGCACTTTGAGCACTGGGGTCGTTTTCCTCCGCCGTAAGTGCTCCCGTTCATAGCTACCGTACTTGAGCTGGGGTTGAAAGTCATTCCTGTCTCTGAGCGCAGCCGCTGATTTTCGGCCACCAAGCTTTTGATCCGCTTTGCCGAGTCGTTTTGCTCTTGCTTGACTTGCTGCAATCGAAACGCAAGCTGTACGTTATCCTCGTGACACGCCGAGCTCACGGCTCGCAGTTCTTGTAGTTGTCGTGCTTGCTCCTTGGACTTGGCTCTCAACTCGGAGAGTTGCGATTGAGCGGCTGCAAGTTCGTTGTTGCTAGCCGTGAATGCCTCTAGCCGCTGGCGGAGCGCTTCTGCCTTCTGCTTTTCAAACCCTAGCAGCTCTGCTTTCCTCTGCGTCGCCAAGCGCAGCCTCGACATCTCCTTCTTCAGCTTTTCGATCTGGATTTCAAGCTGGCGAGTGCTTTGGTCTGACACAGGTGCCTCTCTTGGCGAGTGTACAGCCTGCATCTGTGATATACTAGTATAAACGGACTTCCTGATGGCCTCAAGCGGTTTATCGCTTTGCAACTCGTCCCACTCGCGCTCCATCGTTCGCACCTGCACCTCCAGCGCCGCAACGGTGTCCTCGAACGCGAGATTCTTGGCCGCTGCAGCGTGCAGAAGCTGCTCCAACTCGACCGCTCTTGCTTTCCAGACTACCACCTCTCCACCTTCAGTCACTCCTCCAGCATCAGCAACTCTTTGCACCGCTGCAACCAGCTCTGGCAACGAGATCCGATGCTCTGCATGGCTCTTAACCAGCCCAACGCACTCTCGGAGCCTCGGATCACTATCCCTAATAGACTTGCGCGATTCCTGCTCTTCCACTAGCCTCCCATCGTTCGCAAGCGCCAGCTGCGCCGCCAGCACCTGGCAGTCGCTCTCCAGCCTCGCGCTGCGCGTCTTGAGCTCCCCGAGCGCCCTCAGCAGCGCCAGATTCTCCCCCTCGCGCGCCGCCAACACCTCCTCCAGCTCCATGAGGAATGCTGCTCGCCAACCGACGCCGCCCCCAAGTTGAAGTCAAATTCAAAATTTTAATCTAGACTTTTGTATGGCGAGAGTCCATTACGTGGTCCACACTTTCCCCCTCGTAGCCGCAATGGACTTTCTCATTTGAATTTCGAGGGCAGAAATATGGAGGCAGGAAGCGCCCAGGTGGACGCTTGGGGCGTCCCTGTGAGCGTCAGGCACGCGCCGCAGACGGCGCTGGGCGTGTGGCAGTTCGTGCACCAGCTGCAGGAGCCGATCGAGGACCCGCGGCGGCCCGGGAGCCCGTTCACGCACGTCTGCGTGCTCTGCAGCGCCGAGTTGTTGAGGGAAAATGCTGCGGATGACACCGCGTGGGCCAAGGCGCTGATGCGCCAGCGCATGTCGACGAATGCGCAGAAGCACATGGAGCGGAGGCACCCGGGCGTGCAGTTCGAGACGCGCGCCCAGCGGACCGTCAAGCGCGCGAAGGCGAAAGCTAAAACTGCTGATGCAACTGCTAACGGAGCTGCAGAAGTGGTCGAGAAGGTGGAGGTCAAGAAGGCTAGGAAGACGCTCAAGAAGAAGGACGTGATGGGGCTCAGTGCATTCGAGCTGGCGGGGCTCTCGCCGGCTGGAGTTGCTGCGACGTCAATACCAGTGGTGCATACGCCGCCGACTAGAGAAACGAGTAGGTCGAGGTCGACGCCCGAGCAGATCCACTTCCTGTTGCACCGCTGGCTCATTTCCTCGGGTGAGAGATGGTTTAATTGGTTGGTGACGAAGGAGGGAGAGACTCACGGCTTTTACTGAAGGACGAAGGTATGAGGAGACGAGCAATGACGAGCTGCAGCGGCTGCTGACGGTGGCGAGCCAGATCCCCGGGCTGCAGCCGTCGGCGGCGCTGGCCTTCAGCACGCACCTCAAGATGGAGTTTGGGCAGTTTGCGCAGGGCATCGAGCAGTACTTTGCCCGCGAGCGTGAGGCGGCGTGTGATGAGCCGTTCCTCTCAGTGACGTGCAGCACGCGCACAGTTGACGCTGGCTCGGACGTGTGGGGGCTCTCAGCGTCGTTGATCGACTCCAAGTGGCGGCACGTTGAGCTCCCGCTCGCTTGCCAGCCACTCCCGATCACTGCATCCAACTTCAGGTCACCAACTAGCCAAGTTATTCAAGACACACTAAAGGATATGTACAATATCGACATCGACTTGCTGCAGAAATCCTCCAGCTCCAACGACGGATCTGCTCCTCCATTCATCAAGACCGGACAAAAGGACGACCTCATTCACGCAGTCAGCGCCAGCCTCTTGCGCGCTTTGGGCATTGCCGGCCCAATTCAGTACAATGCTGAGTCGTACTCTATTCGCTGGCTAGAACAGTCGTTGGACAGGTTGCTTACGTTCTTCCAAGAACCCACACGGCGAGGAAAGCTGTACCAGATTGGCGAGTTCTTCCACGGGTCCTCCGCCCAGCTGGGAGAAATCAACACCAACACACGTCTTGGGTACCTCTACGAGCTGTTCAACCGTAGCTGCATTAACTACGCAACCTACAGCCGATTTTTTGGTACGAGGACAACCAATGCGTCTATTATCATGGGCGTCGATGCCAGTACAGGAGATGAAGAAGGAGAGCGAATCTGGGCAGAACTATCGGCGTGTGATGCATGGCAGACAATCTCCGAGATTGAGGCGATGCTGAATCAGCTCACTGTGCAGCTGGAGCTCGATACTCGGCACCCAAGTCGCGTTTCCAGTTCGTACACTCACTTTTTCCGTCGTCTGCTGTCGGTGACGCTGAACGCCAAGAATTACAAATGCATTTCTCTCGAGGACCTCTCTTCGCAATCTTGCAGTTCCCGCGATGGCGATCCTGTGGCACGAGAGTCGCATTCAGCAGAGCTGCTGACCCCCACCACCCGAGGGTTCCTGGCCCGATTTCGCGAAGAAGTGACTGCCCGATTCCAAGCTGCTCCCGATGTTAACGAAGTTAAGGCCATGCTACTTGACCCGCGGATCAAATCCAAGGCTGAAAGTCTGGTCGACTACGAAATGGTTGCACAGGCCAAGGAAGAGCTGCGCAACGAACACCACGCGGTGTTTATGGCTCTTGCCGACCGAGAGTTTGCTGCAAACGAAAATGGTCTGTCGGCAGATGTCCCACCGTCTCAAACTAGTGCTGACAACAATGAATCCGAGGACGACAGCGAAGAGGACGAGATGAGCGCGCTTCTCGCCATGGACGGACCGAACAATCGGTCGACGCCCACCAAGAACCCTCTCGGATTCGGCAGTCACACCAGTGACGACGGATCTACAGCAGCAAGAGCGAAGGCTTTGGCGATTCGAACTGTCGAGCTCGAGCAGGCAGAGCGGAAGGCGTGGGATCGCTGGCAGTCGCTCTCGGTCGAGTGGGAAAACTTTGCCTCGAGCGACAATATCTATCTCAAGAACGGCCAGTACAACGTGGCCAAGCTGTACCAGCGCGTGGACCTGCTGTCGTGGTTCCGCTCGGTCGGCGAGCAGCTGCACCCGTCGATGGCGGTGCTGGCTCGCGCCTATTTGGCGCGGCCAGCCGTGACCTCGGCGGCCCACGACGAGTTTGTGGCATCTCTGAGGGACTGGGACGTCGTGGGGCTCTACAAGTCTGGCGATATCACTCATGAATCCCACCTCCGGCTGCTCGAGCGCAACTGGAAGCAGTGGAAAGAGTTGATTGCAGAGGGTGTGTTCGGTACCCGACGGTCGTCAAGCAAGCGTTCTGCATCTGCGTTGATATAGGTTCGTGTGCAAGTCAAGTCCAGCAGTATCATGATATAGCAGCAAGCAAGTATCGTAAGTATGGACATCATCAAGCGGTGACTTGTCTTGTGCCAGGGAGCTTAGCATTCGCCTCCGATGGACAGTGTGTCGCTGGCCCCCCGTGGCAAAGTCAAGCCAGCGATGAACGGCTGTTTGCGACCACACTGCTCCACATCTTCAGCCGATCACCGCTCTCTTTGCACCCGCGCGATGGACACGCAAGCCATCCATGCAGAACTCGAGCTTTGCGAGATTATGGTGCTGGACTTTGGAAAACTTTTTGGCTTCCAACAAAAGTTGGTTCGGAGATTCCAAGCCGCCGTCGGACACTGAAAAAAAAAGTGTAGGCGGTCTCGACACTCGAGGAGATGCAGGTCGAGCACACGAAAACGACTTTTGTCGCACGAGACCACGGCAAGAACCACGACAAACACCGAGTCGATAGAGCGACCAGCAAAAAAAAAATGCTTGGCAAGCTTTGGACCATTCGTTGACAGGCATGCACAGGTGATGATGGGGTTTTGTGATGAACATCGCATCGGATCTCGTACCCAGGTGGTCGACCCGTCTCTGTCTCGCGTCCGCCCGCAATGTACTTATCAATATATTATGTGTATTGGTTAATAGAGGCATCAAATATACAAAGTTATCATCTTATAATATAATGTAAACGCATGTATTATATAATACGGGTTTGTCCGACGGCGATGGTTCGTCCGTGTGACGCTCTTCGATTTTATCCGACGGCGTTCAGACCCGACACTCGCGAATTGTATACCCTTTATCCCGTCCGATACAGCATAAAACTTGTCCGACGGCGATCGCAATGCCAGTCAATCGCCGTCGGATATTCAAAAGTCTCCGCTTGGCACCTCGTCGCCTCATCTCATTCCGCGACTTGCAGCCAACCGAGCAGATCTCATCGAGAAAAAGCTCACCTGGGTGTGTTATCAGTCCACATCTTGAAAGCTCCAAAGCTTCAAACAGCAACAAGTTTTTCCAACAATCTCAACAATCCACCAAACTACAATGGCCGAGGAGGAATTGTGCTGCGGGTGCGCGGAGCTGTCGAGCGAGGACGACTACGGCATGGGGCTGCACGTCGGCGCCATCTTCATCATCTTCGCCGTCTCAACGGCGGGCACGCTGCTGCCACTGGCGGCCAAGAAGTTCCAGGTTGCAGGCGACTCGCTCGTGCTCGAGGCACTTTTCGCCTTCTCCTTCGGCGTCGTCATCGCCACGGGCCTCATCCACATGATCAACGAGGGCTTCGAGCGTCTGAGCAATGAGTGTCTGGGATCTGTAGTTGAGGAGTACGAGGCCCTCGGACCAGCCTTCGTGCTCATCACGCTCGTCGTCATGCACTTTATCGAGTGCGAGAGCGCCGTCTTCTTCATGGGCAAGTCGCCCTCGCTCGGACACGCCCATGCCCACAATCACACTGTCAACGATGAGAGCTCGGCGGTTGTGGCCGTCGCCACGCCAGACCAGCAGCAGCCTGGAACTCCGTCGGACGTCGACTACCACAACAAAGAGGGAGCTGTCGCCGAGGCCGACCACCGCAGCGCCGTGCGCAGCCAGATCGCCACCGTCATCTTCGAGCTCGGCGTCATCTTCCACTCCATCATTATCGGCCTCGACCTCGGCGTCACGGGAGGAGACAGCTTCAAGACGCTGCTGGCCGCCATCTGCTTCCACCAGTTCTTCGAGGGCATCGCCATCGGCGGCTCGGCGCTCAAGTCCATCAAGTCGCGCGGAAAGCTCTTCCTCATGAACTTCGCCTTCGCCGTCACCACGCCCATCGGACTCGTGATCGGCATTGCCATCCGCACCACGTACTCGAGCTCGTCTGTCACGGCGCTCTGGGTCGAAGGCATCCTCGACTGCGTTGCCGGCGGCATTCTGCTCTACACGGGCCTCGTTGAGCTCATGACGTACAACCTGACCATGAACGACAAGTTCCTCGGTCGTCCCGCCTCGCAGCGCTTCACGATCCACGCCGCTCTGTGGCTTGGTGCGGGAGCCATGGCACTCATCGGAAAGTGGGCGTAGACGCTCCGCTTGTCCGATAGACCACAAAAGGAGAGAGAGAGAGGAGCGAAGCAGTGAGTAGAGGGACCTGATAGGACTCCCAACACTGTTGCCGCGAGCTATCTATCTAATCTATCAAATCAAATCATCAGCGTCCGCATTGGACGAGTCTCAAGCAGCAGCATCTAATATGATATTTTGGATCACAACATTTGGATCACAACCGTCCAAACGAAGCTGCCTACCTCTGGCAAACTTTTTTTGGGAAGACAGCTTTGACGAGAGTCGAATCCGACATTGATGTCTTCCCTAACGTGGTTGCATCGTCCGACCGGAAATAATCATAGAATGTAGTGACAGCATCAGAACCCAGGAGCGTCAACCAAAGATAGCGTCACAACCTGTTCGTACAAAGCAGGCAGACAGTTTGAAAGCGTCACAAAGAGTCTATCTATCTTTCGCTTCTGTGCTGGATGGCCTTGTGTGACGACGAATCTGTGTGATGATCCGACCACCTGTTGCAACTGCACCCTCCATGTCGCTTGTCCCCATTGCTATGCTCCAGTTCTTGAGGGCTCGTTTCGCGTCGCACCAACAGTCTTTTACAGGACTTCGTGGACGAAGGGCGATTGAGAGAGCGCTTCGACTTCACCATCACGCTCGAAACAATAGTACTTCCCGCTCAGTGTTTCTCGGATTGTTAAGCCCCACGCCAATTTTGCTGCTGCTGATTATAATCGACGCTTTCTTCTCTCTCAGCGATCCGCAGCTCGGACCTGCGCGAAATATTGTATCGTTTGCTCGGAGTACTTTTGCAAACGCGGCCATGGCACTAAGCGCGGAGCTTACTTTACTTCTTGCGCTGGGAGTCCCAATTCGACCAAGTCTCGCCTGGACCGTTGCAGGTTTGGCTCTTTTAATTGGGATACTCGCGGAAGCTCCATGGATCGTTGCTGCATTTGTGTGGGAGTATCCAGTACCTGCAAAGTATTCTCTCGTCGGTGTCTCACTGTTCATTCCTCTGGCGATTTGCATATTTTTTGTGATGCGATCTCCCTCGATCAACCATCGCTGGGCGTGTAGGCGGCGGGTGTTACGTTCTTGCTTCGTTGTTGTTGGCCTGCGCATCCTCTTGAGTGCCCTGATGGTTTTGATGGCGAGTGCAATCACTTCAGCTTCGCTATGGGCCAGAATAATTTTGCTGCTCATCGTCCGGGTGATAAAGATCCGATTTCAGCGGCACTTGAACGTCTCGAAATCATGCATGCCAAAGTCTGGTGTTGAGACTGCAGCTGTGAGCGGAGAAGCCATGTTCGCAATGTTTCACCTGGCTTGCATCCAAATTCAAGAGTCCGCGTGGCTTGTGGTTGTATTCGTGGCTATAGACGCTGTAGAGGTATTTGCTCGATCCCGCTCAATGCCGTCGCCACTCTCTAAAGAAAATCCCCTATTGGTGTGGGGGACGATGAGATCTTTTGGCTCGGCAGTAACAGCAACTTCGACTTCCGAACGTGTGGAATTTGAGCGCGCTTCGTTTTATGACGGTGCAACACTACCATTCCCTAACTCTAAGCTAAACGGAGGGGATCATCACATTCAACCGGAAACTGTGGTCGTGAGACGCACGACTGAAATTGGTATAAAGATTTCTCACGAACTCAGTGTTGCTCACTCGAAGGTGCACCAAAGCAAGACTGCAAAAGTATACTGCGTTGACTCTACGAAGACTAAATTCGTGACAAGGAATAGTGTTGTCGTACGCGGACCCGCTTTACCCCCTCGGAAATCAGCCCCGTCACTAATGGGTAACGGAACGAGGCGAGCTACTCCTGTCGACGAATCTAAAGGTTCTCAAACCTACCGAATTGGGCCAAAGAGTACCCCGATCCATCGTTGCAGAACGAGGGCACGGAGTCGTTGCTGTATTAATGAAGAGTCTGCCGCACCGACGTCAGTAAAGCCACCTCCATTACCTGGAACAGAGCCTATCAGCAGCAAGCGGCGTGGCAATGGAGAGACAGCTCGACTTCGCGATCGAATTATCAGCTGTGAAATTCTCGTACTGGAAAAGTTTACGACGTTACTTGTGGTGACAGTTTTTGGTACGTGACGACTGACCGTGATTATGAAGTATCTGATCACAGCGGAAGCTTACCATTTCCTGATTGTAGTGGTGGCAACCGCGGTGCTGTGGAACTTGCCGAACGCCCGATTCAACTTGCTTCTTGAACATATGACCTCTGACGACCTGCTTGAGCGAGAAATTCTGGCGATTGGTTACCTCATCGGTCAATTTTCCCTCTTTATGTATTTGTCTCGAGTCGTGAGCCGCATCAGCGTTGGTCCGCAACACCTCATCAGTTTTGCCCTTGAAAATCACACGATCGCTATGTACGCAGAGATTATAGGATATTGTGTGTATGTTCAACAAAAGCTCAGTGTTCATCGGTGAGGTGTATTTGGTGTTCGAAACTCACAACCCTATTCTAAGGAATTGGAAATGTGCTTCCTTTTGCCGGTACTTCGACTTGAAGCGAATCCAGGTCCCAGACTAGCTTTACATTGTGGTGCCGAGGGTTGCCGCTGAAAGACACTGCTTTTCGTTGAGGCAAGTCGAACACGATTGTCGTGAGCGTTCACCCAGAGAGCTCGCCATGCTCATGAGAGAATGCGTCATGAAACACTGGGTACGAGTGGTCTTGCTGGTCTCCAAGAACACTAAGAGCCTCAGCAATATTCGCAGGAGGGTGCATCTCAGTGTAGCGCTTCAACCGGTGCAGACTGCTCTGGTACGGTGGTTGCGGGATGTTGAGTCGTTGGTATTGATTAGCATGGAAAGATGCGGCGACACGGGAGTCTTCAATATTTGGTTGGAACTCGTGAATGACATGGCGATCGAATGAGGCGACTTCAATATTCCAAATTCGCGCGGTTGGGACATCCATCAGCTGGAAGTTATGGCCTGCAGCCTGCCCGATTCGGGTGATGCGAGCTATCGCATCGTCAGGGTCACGGGCAGCGAGCAGGTCGCGCGAGATGAAACCTCGGCCAAGGCCACCGACGAAAATGTCTGCTGGCTGAACGACTTTCTCGCAAACATAGCGATTAGAGCCATCTCCCTTTCACGAAAGATGCATCAATATCCACTCACAGTTCAAGGTGAAGGCAACTCCAGCGCTGTTAAAGCCAAAAGCTCCAGAAGGAAGATCGCCCATGTACGTATAAGCGACGAACTTGGGGTCATTCCCGATCTTTGCGGTGACAATGGCCGTACGATTCACATCCTGCGCTCCGCTGTCCTCGTTGTGTGCCACCACTCTGACAGTAGGAGATACGAGCACGATGTCCGAGCATCGCAGCGTTGGCTCGCGTTCTGACGCGGAGACCGCGGCGACATTGAACGAGGAAGGGATTGAGTTCTCGAACTCCTCACTGAGGTTTTCAATAAACACCGTCTGAGCAGCAAAGTTAGACATCATTACAATGCGAACAAAGAAGTCAACTCGACCACCAACCTCGAATGGCAGGCCGCTCCCATCCGCAATGCCTTGGAGCTCGGCCATGTAATGCTGCCGTCAATAACGCTGTCAGCCAAGGTTCGCTATTTGTTGAGAAAACCATTGCGAGAGAAAAAAAGTTCGACGTACAGGGAATGTGCGCGAGTGCGAATCTACGTACTGCCAGTACAACTTCTTGCCGTCTTCTGTCCTTGCAAAAGTCAGCAGCAGTTCCTGCAGCTTGGTGTTCTCGTCGAACCGCTGGCGAATCTTGACCGCAAACCTCTCGCCCATGTGAAGCCCAAACTCATAGTGTGACGATCCAACGAATTCAAAGCGCTCCTCTACCCTCGCAGCATCGGCCCCAAGCTGCAAGAAGAGCTCGTCGTCCGCTCCAATCGCAGCCGCAGCACCAAGCAAAAGCGCCAGCAGCATCAAAAACTTATCCCACTTCATGACGCCGTAGCTCGACATCTAACGCTCCAAATTCCGAGGAAACAACGGGAGAAGGAAGCTAGGGGTCTTGGCTATCTATCAGACCACAAACGAGAGTGAGAACTTCCTCACAGACGCCACCAGCAGCTCTCAATCCCTCCCTCCCCCTTCCTTTGCTTGATGCACATCAAGCGGCGTGACGAGCCCAAGATGAGTGTATGACCTACACTTCCCATCACTATCCCGAGATCAATGACAGGTTCTAGACAATTCGCAATAAAACCTACGCCTTCAAAAATAGGTTTTATCATGAAGAGCTCTTTTTGAAACGGACGGATTCTTCATGTGCGGCGACCAGCAACGCGCGACCGGCGGCAAGCGCAAGCGCGCTGTGCGCCCCACACAGCCGAACGACACGCCAAAGCTCAACCAGCAACAGGAGAAGACACCGAGCGATCGACTGGCGAAATCGCGGCGTTCGGAGCTTCCTGGGGACCTCGGGACGAAGGAAAACCCAATTAACGTTGAAGTGGACGAGAACGAGCAGCTTCCGGAGCTTCAGAGGCCGCTAGAAGACCAGGAGAGGCAGCAGAAGCCTATAGGACAGGAAGAGATGGAAGCGCTGGACTCGGACGACTACTTTGAGGTCCTGGGGCTCGCCAGAGGCTGCTCGGAGGCCGAGATCAAGCGTGCGTACAGGAAGCTTGCGGTGCTGTGGCACCCTGACAAGAACCGCAGCCACCCCAAGGCGGAGGAGTACTTCAAGAAGATTGGAGAGGCCTACGCGGTGCTGAGTGACCCCGACAAGCGAGCCAAGTATGAGGCCTTCGGCAAGGCGGGGCTTAATAACTCTAGGGACAATGCTGGCAGTGCAGCAGGAGCAGAGTTCGACGACGGCGGCTTTGGCTTTGCAGGACACGCGGGCTTCTCTGCTCGTCACGCGCGCGACATCTTCGAGGCCTTCTTTGGCGGAACGGATCCGTTTGCGGAGCTGTTTGGCGGATTTGGAGGTACCATGGGAGGGTCTCAACGTCGACGAACGGTGCCAAACAGACAGCAGCGAGGCGGATTCGGCTTTGGCATGATGGACGATGATATGGGCTTTGGATCGCCTGTGTTTGGGTCCCCGATGGGCTTTGGCGGCGGCGGAATTGGTAGCGTGATGGATTCTTTCTTCGGGAACGGGTTCGGAAATGGCTTTGCGAATGACGTTGGCGGCGACGGCTGCGGCTTCATGAGCTCGATGAACTTTAGCTCGTTGGGTGGTGGAGGATCCTTCACTAGCGTCAGCTCGTCGTCTTTCACAGACCAGAATGGACACTTTGTGACCAAGAAGACAATCACGACAACGGATGCCAACGGCCGACCAGTGACCAAGACAGAGGAGTACAGGAACGGAAATCTTGTCAACTCGACCTCTTCACCTGCACCGAGTCGGCTCGCTGGCGCAGGTCGGATGCAGCTCGAAAGTACAATACCGACAGATAACCCCGTTGCAAGTCGTGGTCAAAGCTCACAACGCCAGGGATCTGCAAGTCGTGCGTCAAGCAGGTCACGGCCGCGTTACTGAGAGGAATGACACATTCCTGCAGAAACTCTGAGAGTTCGCCAATTTTCACAAGATATCGTCACAAACGCATCTTGCTTTTTTGTATTTCACACACTTGTTCAATCGTGATGTTCTCGATCTGTAGGCTGAAGCAATACTGTAACGTCTAAAGACTGCCCTGAAGCAGCTGCCAGCCCCGCAGAGCGAGCGCTAAGTGCATCGACGCTAGGTTTTCGATGGTTAGCAATCCGATCGAAGGCTCCGGCGAGCTTTTGCTGCGCCGGAAGAAGGCAACACAATAATGGTCCTTCCCCTCGCCCACTCGGTTTCTTGCCCGGAACTCGAGCCAAAAGTGGGAGAACTGTCTGGCAACCAATTGCAGCACCGAATGCCTCTCGCCTGAAAACGTTGGAGCTTTCGAGACGCCCATCAAGCTTGCTTTCAATGAGACAAGTAGCATTACCAGCACAACTGGGGCTATGATCGTAAGCAGTTGTGCATTCAACCTGGAACTCACTGCTAAAGTACGTAGCCAATGATCCCCGCGAGTCGTTGTTACTTTCCCCATCGATGCTCTTTTGTCGCTCACGCTGAATACAGCTGATACTTCGACGAACAACAGCAACTGAACGATCTGACGCAAATTCAACGCCAGGAGGGCGTGGGGTTCTTTTCCTCAAAGGCAACTCCCATACTAATCCTGGGAACGATTTTGCATTCGCTTGCATCGATGGTTGTGCATTTATGCTTGAGGTTGGTGCAGTTTTGTGCTGTCGATTGCAGGATATGTTTGTAGCGGAAGCAAGTCGACGGGACTCGAGCTCAAATGGGTCAGGAGATGAAGCATCCTCGCTCTTGGTCCGAAATTGAGCAACTCTCTGGGCAACTTGTGTGTTGTTATTGAATGCGTTGGTTCTGCCCTCATTGAAAATCCTTTCAAGCCGACTGCGAGGAGCCAAGGAGCGATAATGGACCACATGTGCATTGTTTCGGCTCTCCGGCAATCGATAGACACAACACGACGAAGTGCTAATTGCAACGGCTGGCCGTGTTTCAGGGGAGCCAGGAGACATACCAATTCGCTACCATAACCACTGTTAGAGAGGAGAGTGAGACGCTCACATTGAGTTGTGGGGACGTACCATACAAACAGTTCGCGGGGATTGCATACTGTGTGTCTGTAGCAGCGCCTTTGCTCGCTTGACCTGGATACGCACAAGACCACCTCGAACTACCGACTGCAGCTTGACTATATTGCGAAGTCCCTTGGCGAGGTTTGTGAACCCTGTCATTTGCTTGATAGCTTTGCGGGTCTGGTGTCCCCGAAATTGGCGCTGTATCATCGTCGCACTTTTTCGTGTCTTGACGACGAGCTCGCTTTCCTGTGGTAAAATTGACCGGCGTTTGAACGAGTTATTCGATGGTGCGAGTGGGGGATTTAGAGGAGACGCGACTGTGGGCCTGCGAGGTATTTTCTTTGCTTGTCGATTCGCATCATAGCTTAATCGGGCTCGATAGTGATCGTACACGCGACTTAACACAGCCACCGCACCTTTTTGTCTTTTCACTTGCTTGCGTACGATAACACCTCGGGCGACTCGCTGAAGTAAAACAACAGATCGAACGCGTTCATGTTGCCTGCGAAACGTTTCCAGCGCTTCAGTAAATTTTTCGTTGCGGCGAACTCGGCGAGCACGAAACCGGGCTTGCAGGCGGATGATGGCGATGAGCGCACCTATTAGATCAATTGGAATATCCAGTGCTTTCGGAACTACCAAACTCAGAGATCGTTGAGCGCTGCGATCACGGATAAATCCTCCAATGGGGACAATTGTCTCTTCATTGCTTTTCCTTCGCTCTAACCTGGCATTGAGAATATTCAAGAGATCGATTGCGTTGTTTGCCTGAAGCTCGCGTATCCGTGCGTGGGTGGCACTCTGGTCGTCGGCCCGCTTTAACCGCGTTTCAGCAGTTTGCTGCGGCAACGTCATTAAAATACATATCACGCTAATGAAGTACTTGTATGTAAGCCTTACCGATAGTTGGCTAGAAAACTGAATCAGCTTTTGCTCGTCCTTGGAGGAGAAACCCTTTTTGACGACTGGTCGAAGCGAGTGAGATCGGTGCAGAGCAATCTCTCGATAGTCATCACCGCTTGAATCCGTCGCTTTAGCAAATAATTGGACTGCGGTCGCATCTTCGGCGAAATCAGGGTTCAATCGATTTAGCAGCTGAGCGCAAATTGGTAGGAAACAAGTGAGCTCGAGTGTTTATACAGGATGCAGCTCGTGGAAATGCTGACCTGTATGACTGCAATTGCGTGATGCCGAATAATGACTGGAGCACAGATGATAGAGTCCGCTTTTACATCTTTCGGTATGTCATGCTCTCGATGAAAAGCGCGGTGCTGTCGACGGAAGTAAAACAAATATGTGTTAGTGTAAATCAAAGCCCCCCCCCCCCCCCCCCCCCCCCCCCCCCCCCCCC
>JAASGX010000225.1:0-32824 GCA_023334415.1 Phytopythium chamaehyphon | reverse complement strand
GGGCCACGATCGGTCAGGAAGCTCACCCACGCGGACAATGTTGCACACACGCCGGATGTCGGAGCAGCGCGATGAACATGTGTATTGAGAAGCCGGTCTCCGTTTAGTCCATTGGACAGTGCAGCTTCAACGAGTTCCACCCTGCATAGACCTGTTGACGCTGCCAAGTGGCGACAAGATTCGGTGTAAGCGTCTTTGGGCGTTTGTGTGGAGGCGAACAGCGATGCAGTCGCTCGACTGTACAAAGCTTCAAGATCTGACTGCTGTTTGACTTTGAACGAACGCTTCAAGACCAGCTGAATTGTTGAAAACTACACATCGAGAGGCTCGATGACACGGTGCAGCTCAACTACCTCTCACGAGTACATGAAGCCTCAGCTCAGCTAACGTTGAGCTTGGCGTGAAGCTCGAGGTGGCCGCCCGATGACGTGCGAGAGACCCACAAATTGAGCGACCCTCCTCCAGTGCCCGGGATGCCGAGGAGGCCAGGGCGCCAGCGGTCAAAGTACAAAGTCTTGTCCTGCAGCGCCGAGACCGTCGACGTCCAGGTTACTTTGGCTCCCTTCGCGACCTTGACCTGCTTGATTTGCTTGCCGCCCGAGTAGATGTTGACCGTCACATCCTCCGTGTCGGAGCTTTCAAAGTACACGACGACATTTCCATCGCCCGACTTGGTCCACGTGCCGTAGCTGCCGTTGAACGCCTTATCCACAGTAGTCAGGCCAAGGGCATCCGTTAGCGAGCCATCGTCAATCTCTCCTAGGAACGAGGTCGGTCCGCAAATGGGCTCGATGAACTCAGCTGCGAGTGCGGCAATTCCAGTCGGGTCAAACATGGCGATGACGCCTAGCACATAGTCCGTGATGGCGAGCGCGTACTCGGTCGTGGTCAACGGCGTGCCCGTCGTACTAGAAGCCGTGCTGATGAGTTTCTCCACGATCGTATCGAAGAAGGTGCGGATGGTATCGCGGGTCAGGTACGCCTCGGTCTGGTTGGTGAAGTTGGCGACACACTCGTTGGTCACCTCGGGAATCTCAGAGAGGAACAGTTCCGAGTTGGTAAGAGCCTCGCGGATGGAATCCACGGCTGCCGTCGCGTCCGTCAGTTTGATTGTTTGCACTTCGGCAACAATTTTGTTGATGAGTGTCTCCAGCGCCTGGCCGCATGAGGTATCGGACTCGACAATGGTCGAGACGGTCGAGACGTCATTGGACGTGAGGCTGCTGACAATATCGCCGAGCCCGAGCTCCGACGTCACGAAAGACAAGAAGCTGTCGACACTCGAGAAGGCGTCGGGGTTCTCAATGACAGCGGCCACGATCGTCGCGACAACGGACACGACTTCCGACGCTTGATCGAGGCCCGACGGCGTCGGGAGGCCGAGGCAGGTAGACACGGCCACAGGCAAGTCGTAGACCACAAAGTCGGTCTTCTCCAGCAAGAAGACGATCTCGGCGTCCGTGCTGTCGGGGAAGTCGTCGTGTAGCTCTTGGGCGTAGCTCAGCAGGTCGTGGCCGATCGTGTAGAGCTGCGAGGCGCACTGCACAGCGGTCTGCACGGCTGAGCTTGCGGAGCTGAGCTCGCTGAAAGTTCCCGAGGACGCCAGCCAGATGGCCACGGTCGCGACCGCGTCGATCTTGGTCAGGATCTCCAGCGTGCAGTCGTCGCTCTGCGGGATGCACTCCATGCCGCACTCGACCGGGTAGTTGACGGGGCACTGGGCCCAGCACGTGGCCACGTTGTCAAAGTTGTAGCCGTACGGGCAGTTGGGCGTCAGGTACGTCTGGCGGTAGCACGCCGAGTCGGACGGCGAGCTGAAGAAGACCCAGTTGGGCACCGCGGTGACTGGGGAGAAGGCCAGCGACACGGCAGCAGACGCAGCCGAGAGGTGAAGAGCCGACCGCATGCTTGTAGGCGCTTCTCCGTTCAACTTGAGCTTGCCGGTGCGAGTTGGAGAGTGAGAGGCGATCTCTCCAGCATTGCCATCATCCACCGAGGAGCGCTGGAGGGGAGGAAGTGTGTTTAGTCTGCTCCTCTAGTGGCACGGACAGCACGTTGAAGCGCTGGGAGGACCCATCTTGGTCATCGCCTTCCGAGCTGAGAATCTCGGGCCCACTCGTTGCACCGAAGTGAGCGCGGACTAAACACCGCGCGTGGCTGGCGGCGAGCTCTGCCCCCGGCTGCCACCGGTAAAGCCGAGGCGGTCTAGCCTAGAGCGCTTGCTGTGCTGCTCGATGCGATCGGAGGAGGCGAATCTGGTCGCAGCAGCTCCCTCGCAGCCAGATTCGAGTCGCCCCACGCCCGCTGTGCTTGCTGTCCGTCTCGCATTGGCGAAGGTGGCGTGGAGCTGATCGACCGACGCAGCCATGTCACTTGGTCAGCTTCAACTTGCCGCGGTCATTTCCGTAAATTTCGAGACCCTAAGCGGTGCCACGTCACCGCCACTCCAAAAACCATCGACCGATCCATGGCGCGGCTGCTGGTGGCGGCGCTGCTGGCCGTGAGCTCGGGCCTCGGGGCCTCGGCCGCGGACCTGACGGGCGTGTCGCCGGAGCTGCGCGCGCGGCTGGCGGGGGCCTCGGAGGTGAGCCGGGAGCTGGTTCTTCGCGGCCGGAATCGGGCTCTGACAGGGCGGAAATGGGCGCAGGTGGCCTGCGACGGGCGCGCGCTGGCGCTCTCGCGGCTGAACGACAACTACTGCGACTGCGCGGACGGCAGCGACGAGCCGGGCACGTCGGCGTGCTCGCACACGCGCGCGGCCTTCCACTGCGCGAACGCGGGCTTCTTCGCGGCCGACGTGCCGACCTCGCGGGTGAACGACGGCGTCTGCGGTGCGTCTGCGGCTTCGGCGGGCGTGCATAGGCTGGCGAGCGCTGACTTGGCTCGTGGATACGACAGACTGCTGCGACGGGTCGGACGAGTACGCGAGCGGCGCCGCGTGCCCCACGGGCGAGTGCCAGCGGCGCATGCAGAGCTTCCAGGCCGAGCGCGCCGACCAGCTGCGCGCGCTCGAGGACGGCCAGCGCGACCGCCGGCAGCTGATGGAGCGAGCCAAGAAGCTCCTGGACGAGGCCGAGGCCAGCGCCAAGGAGCTTGAGGCGAGAGCGGAGCAGCTGCGCGCGCAGCTGGAGCAGCTGGAGGCGCGGGCCGCCGAGGAGGAGCGGCTCGAGGCCGAGGAGCGCGACCGACAGGTTGCCGACAAGCAAGACGTGCTGCTCAGGCAGCTCGGACTGGACCAGCTGACCCAGCGGCAGCTCGCGACGCTCGTGCTCGACATGGCGCGCAGCCGCATCGCCAACAGCGACGACACGGTGTCGCTCATCCGCTCGGCGCGAGAGCAGGCGGCCGCGGGAACAGAGGAGCAGAGCCTCAAGGACCCAACGCAGATGGACGACTCAGCCTCGGCCTACAAGAAGCGCGAGGACACGCGCCGGCGCGAGACGAAGCGCATCGAGCGGGAGATTGAGAGCCGCCGCAAGAAGAAGGAGCAGCGCGAGAAGGAGGCGGAGGAGGCGCGCGCCAAGGCTGAGGCCGAGGGCGCCGAGGTCCCGACCCCGGAGCCTGCACCGGCGGAGGAAGAGGAGGAGGAGCCGAAACTCCCGGAGGAAGAAGCACACCCGCTCGACGTGCTGCTGGACGCGCTGGCGGAGAGCAAGGGGTTTTCACGCGCGGAGACGACGGCCGCTCGTGAGGCTCGTGATGAAGTCGAGAAGCAGCTTTCAACAGAGGAGAAGAGCCTCGAGGACGCCAAGAACCTGCTGTTCAAGTCATACGGCCCCGACAACGTCTTCCTGGCACTGAAGGACGAGTGTGTCGAGTCTGCTGGCGGTGCGTACAAATACAAGATCTGCTTCTTCGGCAAGGCGACGCAGGACCACACGAGTCTGGGAACCATGAAGGATCTCCCCAGCGAGACCGACGAAACGGAGAAAGACCAAGAGGATGTCGACCCGTACCGCCTTGAGTTCACGCAGGGCACCAAGTGCTGGAACGGACCGCACCGGTCGCTGACGGTCGATGTAGTGTGTGGCCCGCTGCCGATGGAGCTGTACGAAGTCGAAGAGCCGTCCACGTGCGTCTACAAGGGAAAGCTCCGCGCACCGCTAGCTTGCGATGAGCAGCACCGTGCCAAGATCATGGCACCACCTGCTGATGTCGCGCGTGCTGCAGCTGCCACGCCTCCCCATCACATTGAGTTCGAGGTGCCGGCTGTGTTTTAACCAAAAAGTCGGGAAAGTAGAAAGCAGGTCACCACGGAACGTTTCCTACAGTAGTGATCGCTTTGTTTTTGCCGACAGCAAAAATGCATTGCCTTCAAAGAGCATGAAAACGAAGTCTATGTCATCTAGTGAGCCTTTCATCACATGCCCTCCGACTTGAGCAAGTGGCTGATGGCAGTTACTAACTCGCTGCGTGCAATATCAACTCCAGGATCCTCGATCTTTGCGCGCAGTAGCCGATCGAGGTGCTGACGAACTGCCTTTATGAGCACACCGATTCGAGCCACAGCGTGGAACGAGATCCAGTTATCGATCGTCAGCAATCCACGGTCGTGCATCACATCAATCCGTCCGCCAAAGAGCAGCAATGCGTATGGATTCACCATGGTCGACTCGCGCACGAACAGCTTTGACGTTTGCACGAGCTCCGTGAACAGCAACCATGGAGAGTCATACTGCTGCTGCGAAAAGTTGCTTGACGACGGGTGTAGGAACACACGCTCATCGCGTGGAGCGGAGCCAGCGGAGTTACATTCCGATCCCTCCTGTCGTGAACGAATAAAGTACCGAATCTTCTTGGCGTCGTGGGCCTCCGTGAAGGCACCATGTGCAGACTGAAAATATTTCTGTTCCGGGTACAAAACCCTTGCCACGTTCGCGTACAACCCAGCGCACAACGCAGCCTTGATAATGCGAGGTGCAGTGGAGTTCGCATTTAAGTACTCAGCATTAGCGGCTTCATAAAACCCGATTGCATCGAGTTGCTGAAGATATTGCGCCTTGAGATCAATAATAGTCTCGAGAGTGTCATAAGACAGCCCGTTGTCACGACAGAATGCACGCTTGAGCTTCTGCCCACGAGCAGTTGCTGCATAAGTGTCAACCACCTTCCACAGTAGTAAATGATCGCTCTTCCAGTTTTGGGCGCCCAGACCTTTCTTGAAGGCCTCTTGCTTTTCCCGAAGCTCTGGGTCTGACATGCTCATGACAAACGGGTTCTTGCTCGAGATGCACGCAGCAATGATCGCCACAGGCTCGATACAACGTAATATGGAGCCGTACACCAAGAACTTACCGATGCGTGCATCAAGAGGTAGCATCGCCAAGTGACTTCCGAGCGGTGTTAGCACTACTTCTTCGTCGTTAGTAAGAGACATCCTTCCCTTGATCCTCTTTTTCGAGTCCTTGGAATCCTCCTCCAAATCAGCAATATGTTGAAACGCTGCAATTTCAACAAGCTCTTGTATAGCGGCAGTCACAGCTTCTTCTTTTGGTGGCTCAATTGCTTTGGCCAAGAATCCACGAATCGACCCTAGCTCCAGCTTCTTGATTTGCAGGCACAATTGTTCTAGTGAAACACGATGTATCTCGGCAGCGAGCTGCGCATCCATGGCTTGGAACCGCTTGCGCGAAAACAGTCGGTAGCACGTGCCACTTTGAACACGTCCCGCACGACCCTTTCGTTGGTCACATGCAGCACGAGAAGCCCAGCAATCCAAAAGCTGCGATCGCCGCTGCTGGTTGTCGTACACCATCTCCTTGACCTTGCCGCAGTCGATGACGGCGGTAATGTCGTTGATAGTGATCGACGTTTCAGCGATATTGGTGCTCACAATAATCTTGGTCTTGCCAGATGGTGATGACTTAAAGACCAGACTTTGATCAGCCCCAGATAACGAACCATGCAATGCGAGCACCCATATCCGCGAAGAAATAGAACTTGATTGGTTGAGCATCTCCATCAACCGCTTGATTTCAGCTGTACCAGGCAGAAAAATGAGGATTGCACCCTCGTGACGCGGCGTTGCGGATGTAAGCAAGTAGTTGACGAGGTGGGCAATAAGATCGTAGTCGATTCTCGAGTCGTCCATGCGTGCGACAAGCTCTGTGGAAGAAGGCTTGCCCTTTGGTTCTTCACCCTGATCGTCTGCAGCAGGTTTGCTCTTCTTTGTCAGCAATTTCCTCGGGATATCATAGCTTGCCATCCCGACGATGTCTTCCAAGAAATGGCATTCCACAGGGAAAGTGAAGCCTGGAATATCTAGAACGGGGCACGGTGGTTTCGAAGGCGTACTACCATGACAAACAAACAAAAACGAACGGTCAGTATACCTAACCAAGTGAACGGATTGATGGCCAAAGAGAACGTACGAAAAGTACTTCACGAATAGCTCGGCGTTCATGGTGGCGCTCATCAAAATGACACGAAGTTCAGGGCGGTACGGAAGCAAGTCACGCAGCACCGAAAGCAGAAAATCAGTGTCGATGTTGCGCTCGTGAACCTCGTCGACAATAACGTGCGTCACCTAGAATAACAGCACAATGTCAGCATTTCGCGGTGCCCTTACCCGTCAAATACTGAACTATACCCCAGAAAGAGCTCTATCTGACAGCAGTCGCCGCAACAACACACCAGTCGTGCAAAACAGCAAGCGAGTGTTTGCTGATTTCTTGGCATCCATCCGGATTTGATATCCGACGACATCGGCAATTTGCTCGCACCGCTCTTGTGCGACTCGAGTGGCAACACCAATAGCAGCAATACGTCGCGGCTGTGTACAGATGATCTGGCACTCACCACCTGCTCCGCGTTCAATGTATTCGTCCAAGATGAATTGCGGCACTTGTGTAGTCTTACCACAACCTGTCTGGCCACACACCAGCGTGACTTGATTGGAGCGAACGCATTCGAGTACATGATCCTTTTCTTTGTGGGCAGGAAGCGTAGCACGGGATTTGATCATTTGACGGAATCCTTTGTCCACCTCTTTTTCTTGCCGTCGCGTCAGCAGCATTTCGCTAAGTCGACGCGTCGCTTCCTTGTCGACTGTGCGCGGAGGTTGTCGCCGTCCCTGCTGACGAGCCTTGGACTTCCCTTGACGCTGGGTTTTCGCCTTCGATGTCGAGGCATCAGTAGGAGCTGGCGGAGGAGTTATTTTCTCAGCCGACGGAGGCGCAAAAAGCTGGATCTGATGATTAGCCGGCTGTTTCTGAAGTGAGAATTTGTCCTGAAGGAGAGAATCCACTGCGACATAAAGATCGTAGAGCATCGGTTCGCCAATTGACATTTTGCAGCTCTGAAGAGCATGACCAGTAGCTCCTAGCAAATAGGACTGGTGATCCGGAGACGGAGATGTGACTGCGAGCAATGGGAGTTCAAAAGGGTACTTCGAATCTGCAGGAAGGAAAATGTGCAGCTTCACACCGTCAGTCGCCTCAAGCTGCACCAGCTGCGATTTGTAATCATCTTCTCCAATCTGCTGAACCAATAATTTGTCGTCATAGATAGCTTCTAAAGCAAAAATCTCGTCCTGGCGCATGGCAAGTATCTCTTCGTCGTCAGGAACGGCATCTGATACTTGTTCGTCGTCTATTTCAAAATGGCTGTGCATCTTTGGAGATAGCATTTGAAGAAGCTTTTGAATCACATCAAACATCGGCGAGTCTTCAGCAATGACTACATCCCCGTGTTCACGGATAAACTCGTTTGACACGTGAATTGCATCCGTGCGGCCGAAACCAAACTTCATCAAACGCTGCACCAACACTGCCGACGAACCGGTGGGCATCATATCTCGAGAGGCGAGTACCACATCAAGTTGAGTGCCTTCGGGGTTGAATTGCTTGGGTAACTCGGCCTCCGGAATGTTGAGGCAAAGCCAATCTAGTGTTTTCGTCACGTAGTCCGCAGTTGTAACTGTTGTAGGATCAGGTTGGCAGATCCGCAACACATTGGCACAGTGCTTTTCCTGGAACCCAACAGCACGGAGTTCTTTCACGACCTTGTCCATATCAATGGTTGATGTAGTAGCGCCGATACTGGTGGAATCTGCGAAGTCGAGGTTGCCGCTGTTGCTGCCGTTGCTAGGCGCTGCGATTGATCCGAGCTCGCGAAGGACTTGCTCGATTTGCTCGCGGCACGCCACACTCATCATGACGGATTTAGGGATGTTGGCGCGCTCGCGGTTCTCCCTCGAGCGCTGCCGGCGGTTGCGCTCCTCGACCCGTTCCCGACGAGCCTGGTCGAACTCGGCTTGCGACGCGAACTTGCGGTCCGAGGACAGCTCGAGTGGCAGCGTCTTCTTGCTCTTCTTGGCATCACCCTCGTCTTGTTCGTTGTCTCCCGCATCCGCCCACAGGTCCATGTCGGTGCCGTTGGTCGCCGCTGCCTCCTTCTGTGCTGGCTCTGGCGCCGCGCTCGCCTTGGGGTCCTTCTTCTTCGCCTTGGCGCTGGTCTTGGCAGCGGGGCCGGCTGGAGGCTTTCCGGCCTCGTCGGGTCCTGCGAGCGAGAGCCACAGGTCGCGGTACGGGTCCGGCAGCTTGCGCTCGTGCGGGCGCGTGGGCTCGAGGTGCTTGAGCGCGAGCAGCGCGGCGCAGTGCCTGGCCTCGTCGAGCGTCTCGAAGGACTGCTCGGGGCAGAACGCCAGGTCCCTGGCCGCGTTCTTGTCGTCCGGCAGCACGCAGCGCGCGCGGAACTGGCTGCCGTCGGCCGCGCGCACGCGCTGGAACTGCGGCCGCGCGCGCTTCTTGGCCTGGCAGAAATCCTGCAGCAGCTGCACGGGCGTGCGCTGCCACTCCTTGCACAGCACGCCCTGCCGCAGCTGCTCCCCGCGCGAGACCGTCACCGTCCCGGCCCCGCGCTGCCGGTGCCCGCGCGGCTTGGGCGCCATCGCTCGCTCGACGCTCGGCTGGTCGATCCTCGTGAATGATCGCCAGTAATCTGTGGGGCATACTGGACGCAAGAGAAAGCGGCTACTTTTGAAAAGTCAGCGCCATTGCAGAGAACGTCGGCAGCCCGACCTGCTGATGTGCAATCCTCGAGCGGTGGCGATGAGGACTTACAGCGCCACTTCCAGTTCCGCCCACTGCCACTGAAGACATGCGGGCGCGCTACGACCGCGAGGAGCGCGACGACAGCCCGCTGCTGCGCATAGGCGAGGGCGGGCGAGAGCAGCGGCCGCGGCCGACGGGGAAAGCGCTGGCGCTGCTGGCGCTCAATGGCGTGGCCGCGCTCGCGCTACTGTCGGCCTGCGTCTCCATGCACGGCGCCGTCTCCAGGCTCGAGGGCCAGCTAGCGACGAGCGACGCGCTGTCAAACTCCAAGCTGCGCTCTGGGTGCGTCGAGGGATGCAGCCGCGATGACGAACAGCGCTCTCACTGGAGCGTTGCTACCGTAGTGACGGAGTGGAGGACGACCGCAGGCGGACGCCGGTGGACTCGCGCAGCGTCGGCAACTACGACCGCCTGCCGATGGCCATGCTGCCGTCCAAGTTCGCGGTCGACTTCGTGACGCCGCGCCAGGACCAGGCGTACCGCGGCACCTGCTGGGACTTTGCGACCATCGGCTTCCTGGAGCAGTCGTACCGCGAGCATGGCGTGCGCCGCGGGTGGCTGTCGCGCGACGAATACGTTGCCTTCTCGGAGCAGGTGCGGAAACATGTCGGCATGGGTGCAGTTGGCCTGGGTAATTGATGATGCCGTCTCTAGGCTTACGGCGTCGAGGTCATGAAGCTCTGCACAGGTCCGCCCGAGTCCCAGCAGCAGGTCGACTGCCGTGTTGCTGGTGACGAGGTGAGCGCTTAAAATGTTGGAATCCCAAACTAATGACTCGAAACTCATGCTCGCGCTGCTGCAAGATGTGGAACAACTCGACGGAAGGAGGAGAGGTGCCCGAGCTGTACTATCTTCGCCAGGGACTTCAAGAATCCGTATTCCCTCAATCGGTGTGCAAATACTTTGAGGATGGTGGGCACGACACGGAGTGCCCTGGTCTCGAAGCTGCTCGAGCAGCTGGAAACCCGCTCAAGTTTGTAGTTTCGGTACGGGAGTTTGCTGCCTTGGGCTCCATGCAGTCAGGTCGGCGCCTCACTTCTCTTCCTGCACACAGTCGATGACGACAAAATACGACGACATGTCAGTCCGCGAGCACCTCTTCCGCAAGAATCAAGCGATGCCGCTGTCCACGCCCGTGGCCATGGTGACGCACTACTACCCGTGCATTGGCGCGTTTGCTGACAGCATCCATTGCCAGCCTGAGCACTGCACCCTTTGCCCACCAGACATGGCGACTACAACATGCTGCGTTCCGCTTACTGGAGGGCCAAACCGCAATATGGAAGGCGAGTTCTTCAGCCACCGCGGGATGTCGATTGAAGGCGGGCACGCAATGGTACGATCTACCGCTCCAGTGACGATTTGCCTGTTTTTGGTGAGGGCTCACCTGTGTTTTCTTTGTAAATGCAGCTCCTTGTCGGCTACAATGACGCCTTCATGACTCGGGATGGATTTACAGGAGGATTGATTGTCAAGAACTCGTGGGCCGATGGACCTTCTCAGGGAAGCCACTCGCTAGCGTACTGGATGCAAGAAGTGTCGGACTGGGAAGAGCGATCGGTGTGCCCCAACAGCCACAAGTACAAATGCGTTTCCTTGGACGGCTTGTCATCGCGATGATCCCTCTGACGAACGTCAATTGTTGCTTTGCAGTCCCTTCAACTGGTACCAGTGCGGGCAAGGAGGTTGGGGCCGCACGCCGGAGGAGGCTGTTCAAGACTGCCTGACAAACGAGACGGCCATGTTTGCCGAGGTGAACGTGCAGCCCCTACATCTCAAGTGCCGCAACCCGCGTCGCTGTCGTACAGATGGAGACTTTGTCTACTTTGTGCAGAACACTACCGACTGGGGCGACCGCATGACGGTCATGTGCGTCTGGGAGTACTCTGCGTCACAGCCCAACGTGACTCGCTCCCTTTGCCTCGAGCCCATGCTTGAGTTGGATATTGCGCGTACGCTGCGGCCCGTGGAGGAAGAAGTCCTCGAGAACGACACCGACCGCTGTGGCTTCTACTTCATTCCGTACGAGGCGCTGCGGCACTGGATCGCGCAGTTCCAGGGCTTCTTCGTCAACAGCTTTGATGTCGAGTGGCATCCGCAATCGTACCTGGCAAACCGAGCCAAGTTCCCCGGTCTCGACTACTCGCTCCTGGAGGCGTCAACGCTTCACCAGAACCACAGCGACTTCCTCGGCCCATTTCCAAACGCGAAGGTCGTTCCCCGCTTCCAGCAGGTATAGGCGCCAGCGGTCAAGTGCCAACGCGAGTGAGAAAGTAGCGCGAGGTGTGATTTCCTTGAGATATGAAGGAGGACTTTGACCTTGAACGAAGAGGAATGTGTCATCGCGCAAACTCACCACCGACTTTGGTCGTCGACCAAATTCCTAGCACCTTCGATGATCCGGCTAGCAATCGTTAAGCTTAGGCGAACTTTTCACCAACGTCTGCCATGTAGTTGCAGCAGCTCTCGCTCCATCTCGCCACCTCGAAAAAGCTGGAGCGATCGTCAATGGAGTGCAGAGGAGATGCATCCGATCGTGTGGCCGGCGACATCCAAGCGACCACTTTGGCGTCCTCCCGAGGTCGACACCAAGGCCGTAAGCCGATCAACTCCTCGGTTTGCGCAGCCGACTGTCGTCATCGCCCGTGGTGGGCAACATCGCGATCGTTCCGCTGGTGAGCAAGCAACGCGCCGGAGCCTCCCATCTGCGATCTCCCCTCATCACTCCATCATTTGGTAATTGAAATCGCAGTTCAAGGAGTCTTCCACATACCATACCCTCATGAATCCGATACTTCAAGCACTCGCAGCTAGATGGGCCCATTGCCGGCGGGGCTTCTACCTCGCTGCCTCCGTCCGCCACTAGCGCGCTGCTGCCCACTGCGGCGGCTCCGCTCTTGCTCGCGAGCTCGAGCCCGAGCGCGCGGCTGGTCAGTCGGTCGCTGCGACAAAGATCCGAAATCCCCCTGCGGCCGTCGGCGGATCGTCGCTCGGCTGCGGAGCTGAGCGTCACTGCGGAATCCGCGCGCTGCGCCTCAAGCGAAGTTAACGTTACGCACAAGACCGGAAGGCTACCTATAGGCGGGACTAAGCAGGAGCCCAAGACCAGCAGCCCCAGAGCAGCCATGAACGTCGTGTTCGTGTGCACGAGCAACACGTGCCGCTCGCCCATCTCGGAGCTGTTCGCGGTCGAGTGGCTGCGCCGGCGCCTCAAGCTCTCGCGCCAGGAGCAGGAGGCCAGGAGCATCTTCGTCCGCTCCGGCGCGTACGTGGGCAGTTGCTAACAATTACTGTAGCAGTTGGCCGCTAGAACTGGGGCTCATGCGGGGCTTTGCTCGACAGGCTCACGGACGTGTTCGACAAGGAGGGCTCGCCCGCGTCCGAGCACGCGATCGCCATCATGCACAAGTACGGCATCGACCTGTCCAAGCACCGGTCCAAGCTGCTGACGGACAAGATGGTCGCCGACGCCGACTACGTCGTGTGCGTCGCGAGCGGCATCGCGCTCAAGCTCGCCGAAAAGTTCCCGAGCGTCAAGGACCGGCCGGGCGTGCTCTGCGTGTTTTCGCGAGACATGCCCGACCCGTGGAACATGGCCTACGACACGTACATGGAGAACATCGCGCTGAACGAGGAGCTCACACGCGAGTTCCTGGACAACACCATCACCTTCACATGACCAAGCAGGACAGGCCGGAGAAGTTAGCGAGGCTGTACAACCTACCACTGGTAACTACACTACAGACAACCACACCGAGAAGCTTGGCAAGCACAATGAATACAAAATACAAAATCCATGGACTGCAGAGAGGCAGCAAAGCGATCGCGGTGCCTCTACGATCGCGCGCGGGAATTACGCTATGCCTGCTCCATCAACTGTGGCCAAAGCGATGTCTCCCTTGAATACTACTGTCGGTGCCACCTCGGTGAACCAATCATGAGCAGAAAGATCGCGGCTTCACGTCAGGCCACACACGATTTCGATCGACAATGACCACCTTGGGAGGAGACTTTTCTTGGCATTACCGGGTACCTGGAGACTTCAACAGCAATACGACCTCCGTTGCGATCAAGCATTGTGAGAAATCTCCACTTGACCAATGCATTCACTGACGCTAAGCCAGTTTGAAGAGCAGCAGGGTGACCTTCAGTTCCGGGAATCGCAGACCTCTCCAGCATTGCTGTTAGACTCAAAGGCGCAGAAGTGACGCGAACTATCATAGCACCCATTGCGAGTACCATAAGCCATTACCATGTATCTGGAGTCGCGACAGCCGTCATGCTGCACCTTCATCAGGAATTTCAGCCACAGCTTTCTCCAAGCTTCGTGTAAATCCATTTCTGCCACCGCAGCCGCTGCTACTGTCACAGTCACCTCAACACATCGCGGCCTTCACGACCACAGCTGCTTTGCAACGCCCATTTCACAATCCCCGCCGCCAGAAAACGTTGCCACGCCACCCCATCGGAAAATTTCCCACCGCCAGCTCGCGTTGGACAGGATCGGCCTTCCGCTCCCAATCCAAAAACACCACCACCACCACCACCACCACCACCAACAACAACAACAACAACAACAACAACAACAACAACAACAGGGCATCAACAGCACGCCGAGAGTCGCACGCTGGCAATGCTTGCCTGAGCTCAGCTCAGTGAGCTGCAGCGCCTTCTGGATAGCATTCACACGCGAATCTCGATGTGACAACAATTCGAACCAGGATGTGTGCGCCCCAAAATGGGAAACACATGGCGCCCAAACTTACCAGCCGCTCATGTCGCGGACACCACCTCACAGCGAGGCTCACCAACTCAAGCTTTACCATGGACGCGACAGCGGCATCTCTGCGCTGCTGGGGCTGACAAGTGGTGGATCCTTGGTGGTGCAATGTCGAGGGGAGGGATGACGCTGCGCGCCGAACGTGTGGCGATGGGGGGCCGGAAAGGAGGGGCGACGCGAGCGCGATGGTCGTTTTTTGATCCGCTGGGCATCCCAAACCTGCAGATTCAACCAGACGCGCGGCGTAAACCGCTGCGTCTGCCTCGCCTGGTACCACGCGAGCGATCAATCGAACTTGGAAGCGATCGGGTCGGCGGCTGCTCGCGCGAGTTATCAGGTCGCGAGTGAGAAAACCGTCAGTTGAACTCACGCACGCTCACCTCCTCGCGGTCTTGTCGGTCCGGTCGCGGCCTCATTCGCACAGTACTCGTCCTCCATCTTCCGAGCTCAATGTATCACACACGGCATCCGTTTCGAGCGGAGCGTCTCCGGGATCGGGGATCCCCATACTGAGCGCAAGTGGCGGGCGGTTCCGCGGCTTTTCTTCCAAAACCCGGCGGCCGCACGACCGGGCGCCATGTGGCAGCGTTCAGTTCGCCCATAGTGAGGCCCATAGGAGCGGGCAGACGGCGGGGCGGCTTGTTTTGGGCGCATTTCAAAAGCATACAAATCGCAAGTGAGTCTGAGTCGCGCACTGTCTTTTTGGGGGATGGACGCCGCCGCCAGCAAAGGCCGGCCGATGGCGCGCGCACCGGCGCAGCCCAGTTCCCGATTTCCCCGCCGGCCGCCAGCTCTCACTGCTAGCTGCCTGTGTGTGTGTGCGCGTGCAACCGCCCCGCTCCCGCTCCGCAGGTACAATGGTGGGCTTCCTGCGCAAGAAGAAGTCGGACAAGGTGCTGCTGTCGGACGAGACGGCGCTCGACCGCAAGGGCAAGGTGGACGGCTCGAGCCTGCTGGACGGCAACGGCGACCCGACCGAGGGCTCGCTCTTCCACATGCGCGCGCGCAAGGCCTCGGGCCAGCGCAACTCGGACGAGGAGAACAACGCCGCGGGCGCCAATGGAGCGCCCCTGTACCCGCCAGTGATGGCCACGGGCGGGTACCCGAGCGGCAACAGCTACGGCTACGGGCACAGCCAGCCGCACATGCAGCAGCAGCAGCCGCAGTACGGCCAGCAGTACCCGAGCGGCTATGGGTTCTCGCCCAACCAGCAGCCGCAGCAGTACCCGAACAGCTACGGGTACGGCCAGCAGAACATGCAGCAGCAGCCCCAGCAGTACGGACAGCAGTACCCGAACGGCTACGGCGCCCAGCCGCAGCAGTACCCCGTGGCGTACGGACACCTGCCGCCGCCAGTGTCCACCGCGCCCAAGAAGTCCCGGTTCCGGCTCCCGGGCTACGGCAAGAAGAACTAGGTCAGCCTTTTGAGAAGCGGGGCGAGGCGGTGAGCGCTGCGGTCACTTGCGCGCCCTCGCTCCCTGTTGCATTCCACGTGCGCGAGTCGCTCGCTCGCGCGCCCTCCATTAACTTAAGACATCAAGTTTCGTTCTGATGGTGCTGCTAGCTCGTTGTGTGCTTTCACGTGATCGGATCTTGGCTTGCAAACAGTCAGACAGATCCTGCATGGCCACAGTGACGAACTCGCGACTATCCATCGACATGCTCATAATCATTCTTGTTGTACTCTCTCATTGCTACTCCCTCTTTACGTGAACAGCGTTTGCCAGATCGAGGGCTTGACCCAGTTGTAGTCGTTGTTCCGCACAGCCTGCTCATTGCCAATCAACCAGACGTAACGACACGTCAGCCAGCTATCCCAGCGAGTCAACTCAACAACAACACATCAAACGTACCCTCTCAGCCTGGTCCAGCAGCTTCTTGAGCACGGTTAGGTGCGTGTCGGGCAGCGGCGGAGGCTCGCTGCGGCTCAAATCGCTGCCGCCAGCGGCGCGAGTCCGCAGCTCGATCAGCTTCTTGCGGGCGCGCTCGACATCAAACAGCGACTCGAAGTACTTGAGCTGCGTATACAGCGCGCTGTCCGGGTACTCCATGGTCACGGTCGCGCGGCAGCCCGGCGCCGAGCAAATGTTGCCGTTGCCGCGCAGCGACTGCTTCTGCGTGCGCGTCTTGCACGTCACATCCGAGCACACGGCCCAGCCCTCGTAGTAGCGCTTGGTGCACTCGCGCGTCACCAGGTGCAGGCGGTTCGATAACACGGCCATCAGGTCTTCACCCACGGTACTGTACGCCGCGACTGTGTCGTAGCCCCACAGCTCGGCGCCGCAGCTCTCGGCGGGACACCGCAGCCCACTCACCGCTCGGGATCCGTCGGCATTCGCCTTGAACACGCCCGGGAAGGCGCTTGAGAGCCTGCATCGGCGACACGTAAGATCGAGCGGCGTGCAGTCCTTGAACCGGTCGGCGTCGCTCTGCAGTACGCTGGGGATCGAGTCGGCGCCGTCATTCTCCTCGCCAAAGTGGTTCGACGCGTGCGAGAACTTGGCCGTGTCGAGCCCCAGGCAGTGCGCTAGCTGCGGCGACGACGTGCCTTCAATGTGCGCGCACAGACGGTTCACCGGTGGGTGAATCTGCGACTCCAGGTACCACTCGACGTCGATGGTGAGCTTGCCCGCTGAGCGACGCACCTCCTCCGGGTGATACGCTCGGCGACCTGACCCGGGCTCCTCCTCCTTGCAGATGACGTACGGGATGTGGGAGCCGGCGCCGATGGGCTTGCCCTGCGCCCGCAGCGCCAGCGCGACTTGCACGTGGTGCTGCTTGGCTCGGTCAGGGTATTGCTCCGGCTGCTTGTTGAGACTCTTGGTGATGACGAACTGCTCGATCGGCTCTTCGCCCGACCGAATGCGTTCGGCCACCTGCTGCAGGTGCTCGTGGATGCTCTCGACGACTTCGTCGCGGGCGTTGCCCGAGAGGATAAAGTCGAGAATCTCATTGCCGACAGCCTTGGAGATGACACACCAATCACGACGCACGAGGTCGAGACCCTTGACCTCCTTCTCAAACACAGGCTCGCTAGCGTTGGGGCGCTCCTTCAGTACGAGCGCGGCGTACTTCTTCTTGTTGAGCAGGAGAATCGTCTTAAAGATGTAGTCGACCTCCAGCTCCAGCAGCTTGAAATGCTTGTTGCACTGCAGCTGGATCTCGCGACCGATGCGCTTGGCGTCGTCAAGCTTGTCCGTGCGTGAGTCAACCATGATCGAGTCCGTATCACCGTAGATGACGTCGTAGCCGCACTCCTGCTCGGCAACCTCCTTGGCACGCTGCAGCGTCTGACGACCAGTCGACGTAATGAGCGCGGCAATGGGCTTCGCGTAGAACCGAGAGAAGCGGAAACCGAGACAACCATACATGGAGTTTGCAGTCAGCTTGATAGCCTTCTGACGAATGTCGAGCTGGTTTGCCTTCTCCGTGTTGCCAGCCTGCTGCTCGGCCTTGAGCGCCTGCTTGACAGCCTTACGCGATTCAAGAAGGCGCTTGATGACGCCCGGTAGGACGCCTTCCTCACACGTGCTGCTAGGAAGCGGTGGGATCTCTGCCTGACCGTCGGCCACAACGTCAGCATTGTCGGGGTCATGGTCCATGTCCTCATCGTCCACAACATCGTCATTCTGGGGCTGAGGCACGGGCTTGCTCTTCTTCTTCTTCTTACTGCTAGACGTACCAGCGCTTTCGCCTTCGTCTTCCAGTTGCCGCTCAACCGTTGTGAAGCAAATGTTGTACTCTCGAATAATGGAAGGGTACAAACTGTTGAAGTCGAGCAACACGACAAAGTTATCGTACAGGCCCTTCTTGGGAGCAAACACCATACCACCGGCGTATGCGGCTTCGCGGCGTCGACCACCAGACTTATCTGCCTCGGTCTTTGTCTTGAACTTCTCAGGTACGATGAACTTATGCTTCGATCGATTGAACTCGTGGAGCAACAAATACTCAATTCGCTCTGCGCGTTTGTTGGCCTCGAGTGTGCGGGTCCACATGTAACCACAAAGGTTTGCGAGCTGCTTGGACAGTGGCAGCACTTCGAGTTTGTGCATCAAGTGCAACACAAACATTGCATCGTCAAGCGTGTGGCGGAGGAACTTTACAAAGTTGACTTCTCCACCATCCAAAATCTGAGGAATGTCCGTCATCTCCACCTCAATACGGTGCTTGTGAAGAAGCGTCTCAACCAGATACGACAGCGAGTAGTTGTTTTGCGACGGCAACAGCTCCTTCGACGAGACGTATGTATCACAGAAGAGACGCCCATTGACCACATCGTCCATGCGGTACTCATTCCATCCCTCTCCGATGTTCATAGGATTTAACCGACCACGGCGAAGACGTGTAAGCTTAGACCATAGACCACCCATGTGGTAGTGCTCCACTCGGGAAATGAGAAGATCCAACGCGTACTTGTGGAGATTGTGGCCTACAATCACATCCGGGTCTTCCTGCTGCACCCGAGCAAGGAAGTAGTTGATCATCATGCGCTCGTTCAGGGCAACGTGCAGCTTATCCCGAATCCCCTTTGCGGCATCGTTTTCCTTCATGGCGAAACGCTCATCTTTGTGCGCTGCTTGAGCATAGAACTCGGGGAATCCTCGATTGGCATCCAGAGGCCGAATGGATGTGAAGTGAGAGATTTTATGGGCAGTCTTGCGTCTCGCACCACCATCGGGACTGACGCCAGATTCCACAAGCGCTGAGAGAGCAACGACTTCATGCTTGCCAGTGTGGGGGTTGCAAACGCTCTTGACACTCAAACTCATGACGGTCAATGGCGGAGCCACAAGTCCACTGCCTTGGATCGAGCACACGTTCTTGGGGTCAAGCGTTTCAAACTCGGCTTGACAGAAACTCATGTTTTCGTTCACAGCCCGCACATTCTTGATCTCAATCCAGCCAGGACCGAGCAGCTTCCTCCGGATCAAAAAGTTTTCTAGGGGACGCGTGAAGGCGCCGCAAATGCGGCTGAAGGTGCGACCACCTCGAGAGCAGATATCGGAAGGGGGTGCAGGGTACTTTGACGCGTACTTGACCTTGAGGTACATATTTTTGCCCCGCGGCATGTCGGCGACCTCAAAAGCATAGTCACGCTCTGCAAGCTTAGTCTTGAAAGCATCTTGGTCACGCACACTCGTAATGCACGAAGGGACGAGGATGTTGTGGATCTCTTCGTGCATCTCCATCCACGCCTGCTGCTGTTTCTCCTTGCTTAGCTCTTTCAACGATTGCTTGGGGACAAGGTACATGTATCGGGGCAAGTTGTTGACCATGACGCAGCAGCTTTGATACTGCGGTGCGCCAGGAGCAGGGTTGGGCGTCTTCATTTTTCCAATCAGATATATCTTGCCTGGGCGATCACGAACTTCGACTGCATCCATCCAGAACATTTGCAGGGATCCAGTAGGAGGCTCAGCCATCTCAACATCCTCAGCCGAGTCTTCGTCCTTTACATCAGTTGAAGCAGCACCTGCAACCTGCCACCACTCGGCAACTTCGTTGGACGGCACATCGTTCAACACAGCATTGGTAGCTGGTTTGACGTCGTCACTACTTTGGTCCATCACTCCGGCGAGCACTCGCGCTGTCGGCTGAGACGTCTGTAGCTGCGCCTGACGCGCTCTCTGTAGCATAAGCTCGCGCTTGCTCAGCATGGGCTTTACCGGAGACTCTTCTTTCTTCACAGGGCTTGACCCGGCGGACTTGTCTGCCTCCTGGCTCGCAATGTCCCCGCTGGTAGTCTCATCGTCCTCCATAGGAACGTCGCCATCGCCAACATCGTTATAGTCATCGGCGCCCAATTCATACGAGTTGTCGACGTCATCCTGGTCTCCATCGTCGTGGCGCTGGTCAAAGCGGGGTTCGCGCGGCTCCTGCTTGCCGAAATGCGACGTTGCCCGCGAGAACGAGCTGCCTCCGGCCTTGGAGCTGGAGAAGCCCGTCGAGTACGACACGGGTCGCGCGTAGGTCTGTCGCGACTCGGTCGGGTTGCTGGTGAGGTCGTCGAGCATACTGTCGAGGTCGATGTCCTGCTTGGCCTGCCGGCCGCCGCCAGCCGCGCCAGCGCGAGGCGCCTTACCCTTCTGCCCCGCGGACGCCGAGAAGAACATGTTGGTGATCTTCTGCTCGCCGCCGCCGCCGAGCTTGGCGCGCTGCATCTTCTTGGCGCGGCGAACGTACGAGCTCGAGAGAGCGCCGGCGCTGCGCTTCTTGCCCTTGCCGTCGTCGTCGTCATCGTCGGCCTCGCGGTCGCCGGCCTCGTCGTCCGACTCGAAGAACTGCTCCTCTCCGTCGTCGTAGTAGCCCATCTCGCCGTCGTCGTTCTCGACGAAGGGCAGTCCCTGGCGCCGCTGGCGTACCAGCTCCTCGTACTCGGTCTCGGTCACCGTCTTGTAGATGCTCTCCTCCTGCGCCGTGTACTGCGCCAGTCGCGAGCCGCGCTCGTCCGCTGCAGCCGCCTGCAGCCCGCCGCCATCGCGAAGCCGCCGGATCTCGTCCAGCGCGCTCTTGCGGCTGCTGCTGCCGCGCCGAGCCGCGCTGCCTGCCCGCCCCGAGCTCATGGCCGCCGATCAATCGAGGTGGCGGTTTTGCGGAAATGAATGAGCGCCAAAAACCGCGCCAAAAAGGCTGCCGATAAACCTCGGGCGCGAGGTTTTTCAAGCGATCAGCCAATGGCGGATTTTTTTGGCAGACTATCTGCCAATGGCAGGTGACTTCGAAAATGGCGCCAAGGGGAAACTGGCGCACATCACGAGCCGCAGGAAGAGCGCCAGGATGGCGTCGGCGATGGCGACCAAGCGGCTGCGCAAGGAGTACTTGGCGCTACAGAAGAAGCCCGTGGAGAACATCCGCGCGGCGCCGCTGGAGAAGAACATCCTCGAGTGGCACTACGTGATCATGGGCACCGAGGGCTCGCCGTACGAGGGCGGGTTCTACCACGGCAAGCTCCGGTTCCCGCCCGAGTACCCCATGCGCCCGCCCTCGGTGCTCATGCTCACGCCCAACGGCCGCTTCGAGGTCAATCGCCGCATCTGCCTCTCCATGTCGGACTTCCACCCGGAGACCTGGAACCCGCTCTGGGCCGTCGGCTCCATCCTCACGGGGCTCTACTCCTTCATGGTGCGGTGCACTCGTCCGGATTTCAACGTAACCATTGTGACTGACGCGTTGCAACTCGCGCAGCTGGAGGACACCATCACTACCGGCAGCATCGAGTCCACGGACGAGCAGGTTCGTGCGTTGCAGCTACCAGGATTCTACGGCTTTCCGTGCTGACGGCGCTTTTCCATCCGCAGAAACGAGAGCTCGCCGCTGGGTCGCTGGCCGCCAACTGCCAAGACAAGACCTTCCGCGCGCTCTTCCCGGACCTCGTGGCGCTCCACGAGGAGCGCGAGGCTTCGGCCGCCTCCTCCTCCGCCTCAGCCACCACTTCCGTGACTACCTCGTAGATGCCTGTGGTCAATTTATCTTGCGCTCAGTAAACGTTGCGATCGTAGCTTTTCATGTGGTCCACACGTCGCCCCCTCACCCAGGCGTATCCATTCACAAGCAGACACGATGGCGTCGGCGATGGCGACCAAGCGGCTGCGCAAGGAGTACCTGGCGATGCAGAAGAAGCCCGTGGAGAACATCCAGGCCGTGCCGCTCGACTCCAACATCCTCGAGTGGCACTATGTCATCACGGGCACTGAGGGCTCGCCGTACGAGGGCGGGCTCTACCACGGCAAGCTCAAGTTTCCGCCCGAGTACCCGATGAAGCCGCCGTCGGTCATGATGATGACACCCAACGGCCGTTTCAAGACCAACACGCGGTTGTGCCTGTCCATGTCGGACTTCCACCCGGAGACGTGGAACCCCATGTGGTCCGTTAGCTCCATCCTCACCGGCCTGTACTCGTTCATGCTCGAGAACCAGGCGACGCTCGGCAGTATCACGACTACGGACGCGCAAAAGCGCAAGTACGCGGCGGCGTCGCTCGAGGCCAACTGCAGCAACCATCTCTTCAGGAAGTTGTTCCCGGACCTCGTCGAGCAGCACGAGCAGCGTGTTCGCGAGCAGGCACTGCTCAAACAGCTCTCACCCGCGGCAAGTGGCGATAGTGCAGCGCTGTCGTCGTCTTCTGGGTCTCCCAGTGGCGGCGTGGCTCTTGCTGGACCTGACAAAGGAGCAATCGACAACATGTCGACAGCACTGTGCGCCGCCGTGGGGCTTGTGGTGGTTGGTGCGGCGGTATTGTATTACGTCGTCTAGTTTTTGCTTTCAGAACACCGCTTCATAGAGTGTTGCGATTATCATCTTTGCTTCTACTATGAACTGGAGGCACGAATGCTGGTGGGTCGAATGATCCAGACGCAGCTGACCCAAGCAGCGGCCAGTAGCGCTCCAGGACGTGGAAAATGCGAACGCTAGTGTTGCGCATCTTCTGTGCCGCTTGCAGAAACGATCGTGCTTTGGATTTCATTTCGTGATCCAGAGACCCGACTGTCGCGTATGTACTACTTCCTGAAGTTGATTTCGCCCCTGCCGGCGACTTTTTCCATCGCTTGTGCGTCGTCACTGAATGAGATGAAATCGCGTCTGATGCATCACGCATTACATCCTCTCCACCGGGAACGACTCGCGCCAAATCCCAATCCCTAGCATTTACCACATGTTGCGACGCATTCCACAGCTCATACAACGACCGTTGGCCAAGAATGTGAATCAACGTGCAGCCAGCAAATTGTAGACCATCGCCAAAAAAGGCGCGATTCGGGTGTAAATCTGGATCGTTGCTCCCACGTGGGCGGCAGCAGCTAATAAATTCTATCGCAATCCACACGTGGTAGAACGCTGCAGAATTCTCCAAGGCATCGGGCTGTGAGTTTAATGGGGCGCACCATTCTTCAGCAAGCCCAGTTTGGTGAAGAGCAGCGGTAATTTGGTGAAGAGCGGAAACGAATATTTTGGTCACCTCTATGTCTGATCGGCCAGCATTGAGCGATGCCCACTCCTGCTCCAGGAAAGCAGACTGTTAATGTGCGCAATCTACTCTCCACGTAATATGGTTTCCGTACCGTATCCAGCATGAAGAGAAACATCAGTGCATTGCCAATCTCACGAAAGCAATGGAAAACTTGTGCCTCCAGCTCGTCAGAGTCGAATAAATGCTTAAACTTCCCCTCAAAGAACCCGAAACAGCCTTAAAACCATTCACATCGACTTCATTCATCAGTTTCCCAAAAATACAAATCCGAGGCGTAGCATCGTTTACCTTCTGTGCGATACATGAAACGTGGTAGTCGATAAGGCGGGATCGTTGACCCGAGTGCAGGTAGACATAAACTCAGGACGTCTTCGACCTAACATGGCACGCATCGGTAATGAGCCGTAGAACACGCGTATTTCAAGTAGTCTGACAACCTTACCTTAGCAATAATAAAACTAATGCATCGCTCAGTAACCTCGATTACTTGTCGAGGGCGAAGCAAGTGTAGGATCGCCTTTACTTCTGGGGTTCTACAAAGACCGCATTCAAGATTCATCAGGAACTACACATTCAAAGACCACAACAGACAGCTATAATACTCACGAGATCAATTGTTCAAGTTGGCATGCATCATATCTGGCTTGGTAGTACTGCGCTGAATCATCGTTGTCAATAGCCGCAGCAAGCGCTGGGTGCGGTGGGCTTTTGACCAATTTGTCGTTTTCGAAAACAACGGAGTATTGTTGGAAGAGATCCGTTAGAAGTGCGGTCACAATGAACTGCTGGACGTGGGAGTGAACATCACTTGTTGATGAGTCCACAGTAATCGAAACGTTTGTGAGCTCCTCCAGAACCTCTTCGAAAGGTGAAAGAACTAGGTAGGAGAGTTGGCGGTGGACGGCTTGATATGTCATCAATATTCTAAGAATGTCGACAACATTTGCTATACCACTTTGTGAGAGTTTCTTCACCCATGCATCGAGATCTTTTCGGGTCCGAGTTCTAATGTGGTGTGCTAGGTGCGACGAAAATTGGTGGTCCGCTCCAAAGATGTTTATCTTACGGAGGGCGAGCGAGTGTGCGTTCAGCTTCGACTGCTGCACTTCCAAAAACGCATTTTTTTGTGTTGATCTGAACAGCATATCGACACTACTAGCGGCAAAGCACTTGTTGTGAACATGCAGGCATTCAGCGACACAACGAGTTAGAAAGTCATAGCACAAATTGCCTTCTGATATTGCTTCGTCGAACAGAAATTGCTTCTTGAATTGATGAAGTGAACAGTACGCCGCATTATTGTAAATGTCCAGAATCGACAGTATTGGGTCTATTCCGATTTCATCGACGTATTGGAGAGCAACCTCAATCAACATCCACGGCAGCGACGCTGATGTTGGAAACTGGATGGCCTGAGAACTTTCTAACTGGAGCTCTCGAAACCACAGAGTGGAGAAATCATCAAGCTCCGCGACTGTGCTCTCGAGGGCAAGTATTTTGTGAAAATCCGCGCTTTCGATGTAGAAGAGCCGTAGTCGTTCAATATCAGCACTGCGCAGTAGAAGCAACAACAGTTAGTAACCACGCTAGTTCCTACCTCACTGCCGTCCAGCAACGTTATACCTATCGAGATCCCGCTTGAATGAGAAGATTGAGGACGCGGTTCCCTGTTTTGAGTTTAATTCCGCCATTGAGCGTTTGCTATAAATCGAATCTACTTGCGTTCGAATCATCTGGAGTTGAGATAACGATATGGCAGCGCATTTATCAGGGACATGTGGGAGCTGTCGCTCTTTCCGCTTCTTTTTGAAATCGTTCGCTAAAAGTGCGATATTTTCCCAGTCTCCGCTCTGCATTGACTCATTAGATTCGCCACCACTTGCAATCACAACCACAACTATTACCTACACATAATCGAGCATCATGAAGTGCTTTAGTGCAAACGAGATTCCGCTTATCCGATCGGTGAAGCAAAGGTAATATATCGCACTGAACAAAAGTTTGAACTCTCGTGTAAACGTGCCTTCGTGCATAGTCCACCAGAAGGTAGAATGACTCTCGAATTGCCAAGACGATTCGTTTGGTGTTGTGAATAAGAGATATCAAGGCAACGCACTCTTCATCAGAATATGCTTTCTTCAACGAGCGCGTGTAGCCTTCGAGCAACGAGTCGCCATCTTCATGATTCGTAGGCTCGATGCCGCTACTGGACTCGACCGTCTACCCAAACAATGAGTTAACAAGTGTACATACTACTCATTATTATGCATCAAATGATACCTGCTGTTTCATAGCAATAAACATCTTTACAGAGCTGTTCCATTCGCTTGCAAGTGCAATACCTTCAACAAGTCGCGTGTAAACCGCTACTTTAGCGTCCGATGACTTCTGGTGTGTTGTCTGGGCAATCTCCAAGCTAATTAGAAAACTCGAAATATTGGTTAACGCGTGCTGCGGCCTACTTACCAGGTTCGTGTGGGGCAAAAGCCTGGATAGATACACCTTGCACGCCGTGTTACTGTTGTTAGCTACCGCTATAAGATCGAGTGATCCAACTGGAATGTCGGAGCCCTTTATGCTCTTGTTAGTTGGGTTCGATGACGATGGTTTTGAACTTAGCTCTCCAACGATGGGTACAACTGGATAGCGCATGCATACTTTGGATGCCTAAAACCAAAGCAGCCCAAGCGAATAAACTCGTGAAATTAATCTCCATATCTGCGGTACTCACCAAAATGCAAGTTCGCACTCACCGTCTCAATGAGTTTTCGATCGACACCTGGAGCGGATTTTCCCTTGTTTGAGCGCTCGAATTCTTCAAGGATGTATTTGAGCTGCGCAATTAGCCTGATACGCATGAAGCGAATGCTTGGAAGCTCGGTTGGGTTGCTCTCCAGTGAGATCACACACCGCTTTAGAAGCAAAAATATAATTTGGTCGAACCTGAATGATCGTAGATACTGTCAGTTCGAAAATACCTGAATTATAGTAGATACTGTCAGTTCGAGGATACGATACCGTACCCACTTACCGCTTAATGTTGGCGAGGTTGTGTAGCAAGGCAGCCCAGATGGCTCCGTTTGGCACATTTGAGTTGGCCATGAACTCTTGTAGTCGTGCCATATCACGCTCAATTCGCTCCGCCTCTTCGTTGCGCTCCTTGACATTGAGATAGATGCTGACATCATCATATGTACGCTCAGCCCTGCGGTCACATACGAGATTGACGACATTCCTCTGACTCACCGCTTGAAAACAGTGAAATCGTTGCGGAGACTAGATTTTACATTGTGCAGATTGCTCAACTGGAAAACCACGTCGGTCAATTCCAGCAGCGCGTCCATGAGCACGTCCGGTATCGTCCTCGCGGCGTTTTCGTTCACGGTCAATCTCTGGATGCTGTCGCTCAGCAGCAGTATGGTCTTGGAGCAGTAGTCGCTCAAGCCCTTGATCTTGACAATCTGGGGATAAAGTACTGGTAATAAGGCGGTGAGCACTCGTCATACTCCTCTATCAGGTCGCGCTCGTACTCTCGTAGACGGTTCGGTAGTACTCTTTCATGAGCGGGGCGTCGTCCGCGTCCGGGGAGGCAGCGAGGATCGCCCGCGAGCAGCTCCTCGAGCAGTAGAGCTCTGCGATGAGCGCCCGGCCGGCGCCCGCCTGCTCGCGCAGCTGCCGCGCGACCTTGAGCTCGTCCGCGAAAGCAAAATCCAGCGCGTCCTCGTGCGCGAACTCCTCCTCCAGCGGCGGCGGCGCCACCGCCAGCTCCAGCGCCGGCGTGCGCCCGTGGACCCCCGCGCTTCCCCCGCCCATGCTGCCACCACCGCCGCAGCACGAGGTCGAGAACTCCCGCAGCGCCGCCATAACCCCACGCGCCTCGGCCTCCATCGCACTTTCTCGACTGTGACGCTTCGACTTCAACGTTTCCATTGGAGTGATGGTCGCGCACTTTTGCAATTTACCCAGCAAAACGTCAATCTCCGGCCGTTGGGATGGCGATGGCGGCGCGAATGGCGCGAGCGGCGCTGGCGAAGGTGGCGAGCACTGCTCCCGCTGTGGCTGGCGTGGGCGGGAAGCAGTGGGCGCAGGTCCGCGCGGTGTCGAGTTCGGCGGCGCGCATGCACGGGCACAAGGAGAAGGAGGAGGCGGAGATGGTGGCGCTTAATGCACGCGGGAGCGTGCCGATCGACCACCACGACCACGAGGACGAGGACGACGAGGACGAGGACGACGAGGACCTGGAGGAGATGGTGGCACTCGGTCCCATGGGCAAGGAGTGGGGCGGCCCCACGCGCGGCGGCAAGTTCAAGGAGCCCACGCGCTACGGCGACTGGGAGCGCAAGGGCCGCTGCACCGACTTTTAGCCTTGAGCGCAACAATACATACACCTTTACCCACAGACCGCAACTACTGTATCCTGAGTCATTCATGACGCATGAAGCGAGCGCCTTGGTGGCATCCGCATCGCGGTGACAGCTGGGGCAGCGTTTTGACTCAGGAACCGGCCCCATCCGCGCGCATTTGCAGTGCCGGGTCGCGGCTCGGGCTCGCCAATGGCCCAGCGCTCGCCCACGCGTCGCCAAGCATGAGATGTCGAGCCACTGTAGCACTGAAGTGCAGCAGCGGCCTCGCGGAGGCCTTTCTCTCCCGTAATGAAGCGCGGTCATCTCCATTCTCCATCTCCATCGACCGTGCTGAGAAAGTGGAGGTACCGTGGCTCCCTGAATGATTGGCAACAGATTCTTTCTATGCAGCAGCCTCTCCGCCCGATGACGACGGCGAAGCAGCAACTCGCTTGGGGTGGACAGAGAGGAAGAGGCGCTCGACGCGCCCGCATTGACGACACCTCACGCCTACTTGGAGCTTGAGGCCGATTGCCAAGACGCTGGAGGCCCGCAAGGTGTAGGCGCGCCGGCAGAGGTCTGGGAGCCAAGCCAACCCACCTCCAGCCATCAAGATCTTTCGCCCCGAGACCTCCCTTCCCGCATATCCTCGAGTTTACGATATAGCTCCACAGCTGTTTCCCGCGCCGTTATCGAAGAATCGCTGTTTATGCTAGCAGCAGGCAATGTATCCGTCCCAAAATCCGCAAGGTTTGAAAGTATGAGAGGATGCGCTGTAACCTACCTACCCGAAAACTGTTAGTCAAAGAAAATCACCACCCCCTTCTTTTTGTGTGGGGGAACCACCGACCGCGAGCCAAGCCTCGGCGCCGCCCGCATCACTCGCGAAAAGAACCCGCAAGCCGCAAGCCAAGTAGAGAAAGAAGCCGTTCCCCAGAGCCATCCATCATGGACAAGGTGCAGGTGTACATGGACAAGTGGGCGAAGGACCTGGACAAGTTCCCCGTGCTGCAGAAGGCGCAGGAGGCGACGGGTGTGGAGAAGCTGTACCTGGTGGCCGGCGGGTCGACCGTGCTGCTGCTGCTGCTGCTCGTGGGCTTCGGCGCCGGGCTCATCTGCAACCTCGTGGGCTTCGCGTACCCGGCGTACGCGTCGTTCAAGGCCGTCGAGTCGGAGAACAAGAAGGACGACGTGCAGTGGCTGACCTACTGGGTCGTCTACGCCTGCTTCAACATCGTCGAGGTCTTCTCGGACTTCCTGCTCTACTGGATCCCCTTCTACTATGCCTTCAAGCTCGGCTTCTTGCTCTGGCTCTTCATGCCCTCCACCCAGGGCGCCTCGTTCCTCTACAACCACTTCCTCGCGCCCTTCCTCAAGAGCCACGAGTCGCGCATCGACCGCGCCATGAAGGAGGCCGTCAACAGCAGCGGCGCCGTCATCTCGGACATTAGCGCCGTCGTCAAGGACGCCAGCAAGGACCTCAGCCAGGTCGTTGCCGGAAAGATCGTTGAGAACGCTACGGCCAACTAACCGTTGCGTCCACGTGCGTGCCGAAGTGACGCGTGCTGTAGGTAGCCTCAAGCGCGCGGCGCGGCGCGGTGCTGCTGCTTCTTGTTGCAGGGGGAGAGACTGTGTGTAGCGCGCGCCGCCGCCGCCGACTGGGCGTCGTCGATGCATCCTCTTTTTTATTTTGGTGGCTGGAGCGGAAGAAAGATCGCGCATCAGGCGTCAGTTGAAGCTCGAGCAGCTCCGGCAGGCGCTGGCCGCACGATCTCGCAACCGCTTCCTCGGCCTCAATTGAAAAATCCAAGTGGCTACTTTTTTTTCTCGTTCATGTGTATTTGATATTGGTCTAACTGGGTGGGTCTCACTCGTCGAACGGCTGGAGCGCGATGCCGTCCACCATGCCCTCGCCCAGGCGGCGCATCTCAGACAGCAGCTCGAAGATGTTGGGCACCGCGTAACTGCGCGTCTGCTCTTCGTCCTCGCTCCGGTTGGGCAGCACTATGAGTCCAGCCGAGGCGATGGCGCGGAACTTGGTCGGCAGAAACGCTTGCGGCCGCCACGCCACCATGATCTCCTCGGTGTCCACGTCATTCACGAAGAAGTAGGCAAGGTGGCCGAAGTGCTGCTCGAGATCGCTCACAAGCTCACGCATGGGGTTAAATCCGATGAGCACGGGCACGTTCGTGAGGTCCATGTTCTTGTACACGGGCGCCACAAACGGGTGCCTCTTGCCCCTCTTCTTGCTGAGAACAACGTGGTCATCGTCGTCGTGGCGAGGGGCCTTGCGCGTTGGCAAACGCTCAGTTGCCAGCCCCAGCATGGCATCAAACTCGGACTGGGTTGATACGAAGGCCGTCTGCCACCCGAATGACGACGCGCCAGTCGCCAGCCACTGCACAAGAGCATCGAACGAGCGCTGAGCCAGCGACACGAGGCGCTGAACGATGACGCGGTCAGGCGAAAAACGCGTCCAACTCGACAAACACTCGAGATCCTCGTAGTCGGCAGCAACGAACATGGCCGGGTGGTTCGCGTATGTGCTCAAACTGGCCGCAGCCGACGCGTCAAACCGCTTGATGATTTCCCGCCGCCGGTCTTCGTCCTGGAAACCGCCATTGAGGTCGACGAGCAGCGGCTGCTGCTGCCAGTCAAAGCTTGCCAGGCGCTTGAGAACTCGCAGGAAGCCCGAAAGAATCGAATGAGGCGCGTCCGAAGTCAGGAACACGTCGGCGACCAGCAATTCGACGGCCTCAACACGCAGTGCGTTGCTCAAGTACTTGCTTGCGAGCCACCGACGCACAAGGCGCACCGTCGGACCGAAGGAAGTGTTTTTGCTGTGAAGCGCGTGGATGTGACTTGCGTGCTTGCCAATGTAGTCGGCGTCTTGCTTGACAGCAACGTACGCAGGGGAGTGCGCGAGCGCAAGCTTCCGCAGTCCAACTGCACCTGTCTCGACTGCGAGCTCCTTCTCACTGCGAATGATCAGGCGGAAGGCGTAGCCACTCAGTAGCACATCAACGCAATCGACAGAGACGTCACACCGGAAGCCGTGGTTGGTCTCTAGCTCGTGCGCAATGTGAACGTAGAACCCCGTCTTGGCGTGGCGGAGAGCATCCTTGTCGTTTGGCCACTGTGACGAGCGCTCAAAGCGGACGTGAAGCTCCAGAGGCTCCAGCACGGTGCTCACGAACGGAATGGAAGCGTTGGAAACCTTCTCGCCCTTCGAGTACGCTAGTGGGTGGGGTTCAACTGGGAACAAACTCGTGTAGCGGAAGGCAGGGTGCACCGGTTGTACGTCGGACACCTTGAGTGGGAGCGAATCCAGGTCTCGCAAAGTCTTGGCAAAGTTGTTGAACACTACCCAAAGCTTAGAAACCGAGGTCATGGTCGACTCGAACGAAGATCCGCCAACGATCGTGCCCTGCGACTTTGTAGCCGGGGCATGAACATCCAAAGCCGTGAATAGAGCCGAATTCGACGTCTTGATGCGAGACACCGAGACGTGAGGGCAATGAGCAGGGACAATGTACTTCACGATGGCATCCGTGACAAAATGGCGATCGTCAGCAGAGATTTCGTCCCAAACAACAGCCTCGATAATTGCGCCATCCTTGAAACGGCGAAGCTCAGACTTTCCGTGCCAGAAGCGGCGGAATGCTAGACTAGCCTCCTTGTCATCGGCGGACGGGCCCTTGTCAACGATCCGCCCCGAGTTGTCCGGGTCAATTCGAATACCAATCGCAATCTTGCGGAGCGCTTGGCGGTCTCGGATAGCCTCCTCCTCAACGTCGAGAGGCCACTCTCCGACTGCGTCGACGTACGGGCGAACGAGATGAGCACGATCAGTCAAGGCTTGGGAAATCACAGACTGCAACTTGCGCATCCAGAAGCGCTCTAGGCCCTCGTCATTGATAGAGCGGCGCTCTTCGACTGTGTATGCATCGGCATGGGCAGCATCGCTGACTGAGATCGGAGCAGGCACCCAGAAGTACTGATCATAGCGTGTCCAGAAATCGTTCCGCTTGATGAACAGCGCGCGGAACTCGTCCATTCCTCCATGCTGAACGAGCCGAATTGACTCCTTTGCCGCATACTGCAACTCCTTCCACGCACTGCGCGTGACGCGTCCGAACAGATTTAGACGACCAGAAGAATCAATGAAGACCAACTCAAACGACGACTTGAATACCTGCATACCCTCTGAAGTGAGTACAACACCACCCTCAACGGGCGGGAACACCAGCGGTTCCTTTTCAAAGTCGTGCACAGCGATAAACTGCACCAGCACCTTGAACATTTGGTCGGATGACGTCTGTGCGTTAATGCGCTTGTTCTGCTGGAGGAACAAAAGCAGCATGCACGCAAGGAACCCATTGATAGAGTCCGGAGCGTGATGAAAACCGCGCTGGCGAATCCACACCTTGATGAGAACGCAGGCCTCTGCAAAGTTGGTCGAGCTCTTGAGCGCAGCATGCAGCTCACGCGTGTGCTGACGCATCATCATGTCTTCCAGGATGCTGTTGTTGTAGTACGGCGAGCGGCAGGCCTTCATCTCCTCCTCAGTCATGTTAGGCTCATGACGGATGTTGTTTCGTGATGGAGCGAGCTTCGACAGCTTGAACAGGTCGGGCGTCACGACGGGGATGATGCGGATGGAAAAGCGCGGGAATTTGACCTTGTGCTTAGCGAGGTGTGCGCCATGGACATGCACGACGATCACTGGTTTGTCAGCGTCGCCGTTGAATGCGGCGATCGCGACCTTGGAGTAGCGCTTGGTGAATCCCTGCAGCTCCGTTGCCAGCACGCCCAGGTACAGGCTGCGCTTGTCTGCGTAGCGGTAGTTGGCGAAGTCCTTGGGCAGGAAGCAGTCGCTGGGCATCTCGACGGCCACGTCCACCGTGAGCGCGCTGTACTCGTCGCTGCCCTTGCGCGCGAAGGCCGCGTTGTTGAGGATGTAGCTGCCGAGCACGTCCAGCCGCGAGGGCTTGTGGAAGGGCAGCACGATCTCCTTGCGCTTGACGTGGTTGCGCACCGGCAGCCCTCTGGCGCGGAGCACCGCATGCGTGACCTGCTGCTCGCCGATGGCCTCGAGCGCCGACTTGACCTCGAACAGCAGCGCCTGCACGCCCGCGGCCGACTTGGACGCTCCGGGCTGGCGCTGCACCGCCGACAGCAGCTCGTCCACCTGCAGCCGGAAGAACGAGGCGCGGTAGGACGTGGTCGGGTCCGCCGCGCGCAGGTGGCGCAGCTCGCCCGCGCTCGGCAGCGCGTACTTGGACAGCGCCTTGCGGAGCTGCTGAACGTCCACCTCGCCAGTCGCGCGGTCCGTCACGGCCGCGGCGTCCACGCCCACGGGCAGCTTCATGCTCGTCATGGCGTCCGGCAGCTTGACTGAGGCTTGGAGCTCCTCAACCAAGCGATCACCAGCTCCAATGGACGCGGTGGTCAGCTCCAGTTTTGACCAATCAAAAATGGAGAATTGTGAAAAATGAGTGCGCAATATACTATTGTGTCGGTTGCGGTAGGATGCACATGGCTACATGACTGCAACTTCAGTTCCACACGTTTTCTTTGGTGTCTGTGACCAACTTTAGCATCAGGGGTATTTTCAGGCATTTTCAGACACCATTAGCCATTCGGGCTTTTGCTGGCTGCGAGCGACTGCGACCAT